>JANJYP010240082.1:0-11196 GCA_024605115.1 Rastrelliger brachysoma | reverse complement strand
TGTGCAAATTGTAAAGTCTATTCTACTTTATAAATGATTATAGCCTGACATTAACAGTTTTTGCAATGTTAATGTCAGGTGTATGCTTTGCTGCTATTTTCCATCCTAAAATATGAAGAATGACCCTCCTTTAATAATTCATTTAGATGACTTGAAAAGCTCCTTCCCTGTGGTTTCTCATACATGTCACTGTGTCAAGTGCTGTTTTTCAACTTTCATGTTTTTTCCTCTTGTTCTATCTGTCTGTCTGTCTGTCTGTCTGTCTGTCTGTCTGTCTNATCCATCCATCCATCCATCCATCCATCCATCCATCCATCCATCCATCCATCCATCCATCCATCCATCCATCCATCCATCCATCCATCCAGTGGTATCTGTAAAATAATCCTACAGTGCTTAAAATGATTTATAAACGAATTGTGCAGTATTACAAACAGGTAAATTAAATCAAATAATAGTCTCCTAGTATTAGCTCAAACCTGTACCATCCCTCTACTGACGTTCATCATAGGCATCCCCAAACCTGGCAACCCAAATGTTTACGAGTCACGCGTGGACGATTCTTGTTCCGGGGTCCAGTGATGGTTTACTACCGGCGGTTAGTTTAAAGTTTGTCTCAAAATTGGTTTACTAAATAGGTTTTATTCACGATTTCTAGTTTACATTTCCGTAGGGTATAGATATCAACGTGATCACGACATTTCCCTCTCTCTGCCTTTCTATTTGATATAGCTATATCTATTTGGATTTATTTGGGTTTATGAATCCAAATCGATTTTTTTGACAGTTTATTTTACCTTATTAACATTAACATACCTGATTTAATAGTGATAAAATAGATCCGATCGACGACAAACTGGCACTGCAATGTCGCAATTATATAGAATAATAAAAATAACAATACTCAACTCACCTTTAATTAACATTTAATGAATATTGATTAGGGATTATGTTAAACCCCCCCCCTCAAAAAAAAAAAAAAAACACACACACACGAGGAGACATTGTTTAGAAACTGTACTCCTCAACAAATTGAGTGAATTGCAAATCAACTAATGACGAGGTGTAAATCTGTTGAACAAAGCATGTCAGTGTCTGTGCTGCTCTCTGCGTGTGTTGGTGTTAATAAAATAACACCTACATACACCAAGTAGGCCTTCTGGATATTAATTAGTTATATTGATATTTGGTTATTTCATGTTAACATTAACATCAGGTAGATTTTGAAGCTACCATTAGGGGGCATCATTGACCAATGTAGGCTACATCATACTGGTAATGTACATTAGGCTACTGATGTACATTGTCTGACATATCTTAGTTTAAATCGACTTTCTACAAAATACATACATTAAATTCTTACTAATACTTAGCTGTACTTAAAAAACAAAACTAAATAATTATTAATAATTTACTGATGCATGGAGAAATTGATCCACCATGGCTCATCTCACCTGGAGACAATTGAAAATACAGGTACATTACTTAAAGACAAATAAGATACAGGGACTTTGGTCAGGTATTGTTTCACTGTTTATTGTAGTAGTCATGAATTGCACTGTGCAAGATGTTACAGATAGTTTTACATTATCATTATTGTTAATAATTGGGGTCAGGTATTGTAGTATCAGGTTGATGCAAGTTACAGATAAATTATGTAAGGAAATGTAATTATGGATGTGATGGTGATCAATACAGTCATTCAGCATATAATGCTTTTAGCTTTGAAGTACATACAGGAATCACAGATTTGTTACATGTTTAATTTATGACTGCTTTGTGATAAATTACATCATTTAAAAAATATATTTTCAGTTAAAATGACAATGCAAACAAAAGCAGTATACACATTTCTGGTGAAAGTTCTGCTCCATATATGCTGGCATTAATTATTTTAAAGGATCAACTCAGATTCAAACAATCACCTGATATAATATGTTGAATATGTTTTTGTATAGTTAAACACATTGAAGCTATTATTTGGTGAAATTAAGCCATGTTCCATATATTTGCATACTGTCCATTTCAGGAGTGGCATTGGTATTATATTAAACTTCATTCATGTGTGATAATGACTAATTACAGCTGCAGTGGCTTGAGCATTGATTTCACATCAGTGTGCAGGCAGGTACACCTTTATCCTATCCAGCAGTGCTGTGGGATCTTGTATAAAAGCTGGAAGGTCGTTCCTGTTAACATATGCAGCCAAACCCACAGCAGCAGCTGACAGAATCAGAGGCCACTTCAGTGATCTCTTGGCTTTGGGCTCATCACAGGACCTGGTCTGCATGGGTTTAGCCACTCTTTCCCATTGAGTAAGGATTGCCTGACGGGCTCCAGCCCACTTCTTTGACCCTGTGAGACGATACTGGTATGGGGTGCTGGGACCAAACATCAAATTCAGTCCCAGCCTGGGATCAGTCAAAAGCAGCCTCGTGATGTTGGGTCGAACCCCCACCAGTTCTGCTATCTCATCCATATATGAGACATAATCAACCTGGATGGTGTGTCTCTGACTGGTGACATACCTGAAAAAGAGATTCCAGTTGAACATGCTGTGGATAACAAGATTGGGAACTTTTCAGGTACAACATCTGTAAGTGATTTCTAGACTCTAGAACCTTTTAGCCATCGTCTCCTTCTTGCACTCAATATCCTTAAGCATTGCAGCTGCTGAAGGAAGCTTGAGGCAGCCTGTTTAAAGGAGACATTGTCATTCACTGAATTGCCTTTTTAAACACCGAGTACTGGAAATACTTTTGCACTTTTTTTTTTTTTTTAACCGACCCCGTATTACCTTTAAAGACACGTGTGGCCCATCTGGCCTGCATCTCAGAGATGGGCATGATGGCTCCCAGTGGCTGTACTAATCCAATGATAGCCAGAGTGGGGCGGTCCAGCTCAGGAGGAAATACATACTTGTACAGAGATGCTTTGTTGTCAGTCACTGAGACCACTTGTGAGGCCAGGAATGGAAAAGAAAACTTGTAACCTGTGGCAAAAACCTACAAGACAGTCAACTTATCTTAGTCACACATACTACTGACCATCTGCATATGAAAGTGTAAGCAATGAAAAGGAACAAGCAAGATTTTAGTGTGAGTGAATGTGTGTATATATAAATCACCTACCACCAAGTCAACATTTTCCACTACACTTCCATCCTCAAACTCCACACTGGACCCCTGAAATCTGCAGATGTTGGGTTTCACCTGAATTGTTCCAGATAGGATGCGGTTGGGCAGGTCATCGTTCACTGTGGGATGTTGGCTGAACAACCTGAGATTTAAATTCAGACTAATGAATGAAGGATTACAATTATATGAATATTAACTGATAGTGAGGCTATAACTGTGAAGTTTGTATCCAGGCAGTGCTCAACGAGAGGATATAAGTTATGCTTATATCCTCTTGTGAGCATGGATGTACTCATCTGAATCCTTGATAACTGCAGATTAAACACAATACAAGCAAAGTTTACATTTTGGTGTGAAGATTCATCATTTGGTGAGCAGTGTGCTTGATAAATTCACAATAATCTGTCAATTAGATTTTGATGTTTGGATGGATAGGTTTCACCACGTGCGAGGTTAAAACATGCTCTAGTTTAAAAAATATTTTTTCAAGCTAGACTTAGCTTTAATAAGATACAATTGTACAAGACAGATGTGAATACAGTACCTGTGCTTTGGCTTTAGATTGTACAAACTATGGTCAAATCTTCGGTTGAGTGATGCCTCTCCTATATCACAGAGAAAACCAAAGGGAAGAACTTTCTGTATTAAATTTAATCCCCTGGTAAAAAGCAAATCAAGTGGCAAGCCATTGTCCCCAACTCTGTTCAGGATCCAGGCACCCCTTCGAGTACTCAGGTAGAGCTGAAAACATGGAGAGAGGACATAGAGTTGGATGAGTTGTTCTTGTTTAGGATGAACAGTTTATAAAATGTGAGTGTGTACAATATTAGCATACATTCATGATGTGCACAGCGGACTAAACACTCCAAAGTAACATTGTAGCTGTGTGCCACTGTTACCATCATCTTTAACCACATAGGTAGAAAGAAAAGTTTGACATTTTGTGACTAATTATATATAATTAGTATATATATTAGTTTTAGTGTATATGTATAACATTGACAAACTGCATGTTACATTTAATATGTACAATATGTAGTTGTGAACCTGTATCACTAGATACAGGTTCACAACTCACTAGATCCATTTGATCTCATTTTATCTAATCTTCCTGTCTAAAAGTCATAACAAAGTGAACGATAACTTTGTGTTATCTCTACATTGTAAACTGCAGATCTTGCAGACCTTCAAACTGTTCAACTCTGATTCAGAACAATAAACACCTGACTAGATTGGCTGTGTTAAACTCTAATTTACTTTACTCATTGCTGATTTATCTTTCTGAGTGACTTTCTGACTGTAATTTGCTATTTCTCCTCCTGTCCTGTCCTAGTGGAATGTATACTGTTGTATAAAATATTATATGAAAATGTGTTTTTTCAAAAAGTGATTTTGCATTAAACATCTTGAATATGTGGATTGTTTGTATGTAACTCGGTCAATCCAACCTGTTTGGTGACTCTGCTCAGCTCTACTGCTATGTCTCCTCCAGAGTTTCCTATCCCAATCACTACAGCTGTTTTATTCCTCCATTCTTCAGGAATCTTGTAGTCTCGACTGTGGAAGTACTTTCCCTGGAAAGTATCAATGCCTGAAAAGAAAACAGACAAACTTTTGCTACATAAAGTGCTTCTTTACTGCTGCAGAAGACTTTGATCTGTGTTTGAAACATACATTACAGCACTGCCCTAATAACATAATCTAGGCTAAGGCTTAGGCCGTTATCTTGACAACACTATTCTGTTCATGTGTTGTTGCTCTTTGTAAATACAGTATTATGCAACCATGGTGCGCATGGCTGCTGTTATAGACTTGCTCATACTGTGTCAAAGGTTGTATCTTAACACTTTCCTCTTCATGTTGCTCTGAAGTGAATAAGTCTACAAGTGGTACCTGGGAAGTCGTGGAGGGGCATGTTGGGGTTGCAGTGATGACCAATACAGATCATCACTGCATCAAATATGTGTTTCTCCCTTTTGCCATCTTTGTTCTCTGTCTCAACATCCCACTGGCCTGTACGAGAAAAATCAGATCTCTGCTTCACCTGCAAGACTTTAGTCTGGGTGACAGAAAAAACAGCAGCAGATAAAAGTTTTTCAACAGCACAAAAGCAGAACTCTTTATCTGCTAACTAAGCAACATTTTACATTTATGGCTCATTTCAAGGACAGAAAAATCAGTTTCTATGCAGGCAAAGGGTGAAGCATCCTCACATTGAAGCGTATGTGCTTGGTGAGCTGGAAGTGATCAGCATACATCCGAAAGTAGTCCATGATGAGGGAGTTGTGCATGAAGTTGGGGAAGTGTGCAGGGATGGGAAAATCACTGAAGCACATCATCTCCTTGGAGGTGTTGATGATTACCGAATGGTAGATGCTGGCTCTGTCTGACTCAGGATTCTCCTGCAATAAACCACATAAACGGGGAAAAGGTCAAATACTTAATTAATACAAATGTTTAATAAATACAACTATTCTCACTACACTCTGTTGCCTTTATAAGGAAATAAACATCAAACATGCACCCACCTTAAACCTCCACAGACCTCCAATGTCATCGCTGCTTTCGTAGCAGACAGGCTCCAGCCCCTCATCCAGGCAGCACTTGATACAGGCCAGACCTGAACTACCTCCCCCGATTACTGCCACACGACGAGTCATACTTCAGCTGCGTGAAGGACCAAGATTAGTCTGAAAATTGTCTGACCTCGCTACAACAACATATATTTGCACTACAACTCCAGTTTTACAGTTTTTCTCCTTTTATATTGTGCGCAGTGTTTAGAGGAGCATTTAACCCACAGTTGTGCAAAATGGCGATGAATAGCCTATATATCCATAAAAGTTTGATCTTTTCAACTAGAGTCCCTAGGTGCCTGGCTGTCACATTTGGTTGAGATTTTTAAATTTATAAATGCGCTATCTCGACCTAATTCCGGTTTGTGTGTTAGCTGGTGAATCTGTGCAGACGCTGTCAGCAATTAACAACTTGAGTGCAACATTTATCAATTAATCTGGACCTACTGTTTTTTTTACACACTGCACAGTGTAATAATTTTACTTATAAGTTAAGATCGACTGTAACGCAGCAAAAGTTTATGTCTTACCTTTTGCAATTCGTGGAAGTAAATGACTTTTTTCGTGCTGCAGGTACTGTATGCTATTGTAACTCAGCAGTGGGTGGAGTGAGATCGAGTAAAACATTAAACAAAAGCGTAAAGTTACCTAATCTAACCCTTGAAACACTGGAGCCTCAACGCCATGTAATGTTAGTGGAAAAACAAATAGCGCACGTATGAAAACAACATGAAGAGCGCTAGAGTTCACAGCCATCTGGATCGCTTATCTCCAGTAAAAGGAAGTTAGTGACTCCACCCACGTTACAATGAGTGGACAGTAACAGTCCACTTCGGTAGCTACATACTAACCTATATATTTTGGACCATAATTCATACAATAACACAAAAACACATACAATAGGCTTAATATATAAACACAGCTTAATTTCCTCTGCCTGACGAAATCTGCAGTTAAAAAACATGGCCATATAAGTAAATCATTACCGAAGGGTCATTAGTCACTTTCCACCGAGTCAACAACCCAGCCTTTATTAAGCTTAATGAGTAAAAATGATCAAGATCAATAATTTTAAGGAAAAGTCTGAGATTGAAAATGTTTTTAACAAGGGCATCTAGACATAAAAAATACATACAATTAAAAAAAATGCATTTCAATATAATAAAAATACTCATCAGTATTCATTACGAATTATGAACATCAGGGATCAAAGAAATGCGACATGAATCAGTCAGAGCATCTATGCAGTGCACACACTTTCCCCAGGATAATACGGGCTTCAGGAACATGTAGAAAGCCATATTAAAAGTGAGCAAATTAATGGAAGAAAAGGACAGATAAAGATCATTTTCACAACTCAACATAAGGTGCTTGCTCACTTTTAGTCTTTTAATTTGTTTATTGTTTAATAAAACATTATAAACTGATTGGTCAAGCATTAATAAAATCATTGATTATAACTTTCATACAGCTCTACATGTCAGCAGATCTTTGATTTCTTCAGGGGCCTGTTTTCTGCTTTGTCTCCATCTGCTGGTTTTAATGGAAAATCATTTAACATCTGACAATCCAGTCCAGTTCTCTAGTCTAGACCACAAAAGTCAATATATTCTCAGCTGTTGTTTATTGTAAAAGAAACAGCACAGCAGAGCTGCACCTGAGAAAGCCATGATGATGCCCAGTTTTGAAGATGGTATCGGCGTCTCCAGTTCTGGATCCACTCTGGTCCTGAAAGGTTGAAACACCCGCTCCCACTGACTGAGAATGGCCTGACGGGCACCTGCCCACTGACCTGGTCCAGTCAGACGGTACTGATATGGAGTACACGGACCCAGCAAAACCTCTCTTGCTAGTCTGGGGTCACTCAGCAGAAGCCACACCATGTTTGGTCGAACGCCCAATTGCTCAGCTACAGAGTCCAGGTATGGAATGTAGTCCACCTGAAGGGGGTTACGCTCTGAGCAGGAAAATCTGTGAGCACAAGCAACAAAAAATCCAACAAAACATATAACACTTACTGACTTGACTTATAGTTAAAGAAGTGAAAGGCTAGGCTAATTTAATAACATATTATAATTTACAGAACAGACAGACTGAGGCCCTAGGTAGGTGAGTACATCCTCCTCAATATTTCACTGTGTTTAAGTCATGAGCCAATGTATAGAGAAAGAAACATGGACTTTTCTCATAATTAGTGCATCAGGACCAATAAATATAATAATAATAATGACAAACATTTGCAACAATACAGTGGATTATTTATAGTTATTGCACAGTTTAATATAGACTAGAGCTTGCAGACTTTCTGTTATTCAGCATAACAATTAGTTGCTACCTTTGATGCATTGTTGCTGTGTCTTTCTCAATTTCCTTCCTCATGGTCTCCTCTGAAGGAAGGGTTGTTAAGCCTGCATTGAGAAAATTAAGTCACAATATAATACCTTGCTTTCTTAAGACATCTACTGCTTCCACAAATTATAACAGAGCCTTTGTACCAATAAATGCCTTCACTATTAAGTAAGGTATCTTTTCAGACAGGCATTATATAAAATTAATCATTTCTTCTGCTGTACTTTACCTTTAAAAACCCTTGTTGCCCAGCGAGCCTGCATTTCAGCTAGAGGATTGATGGCTCCAAGCCCGTGGATGAAACCCACCACCGCCAGCGTGGGCTTGGTAAGTTCAGGAGGAAACACATGCTTGTACAGATGTAGCCTGTAACCACATTTAACCTGCAGAGCTGAGGGCAGGAAGGGGAAACCATAGTTGTACCCTGTGGCAAATACCACTACATCCACCTGTATGACATAAACAGAAAATCCATAAATATTCAATTACCTTGTGATTTTTTTTTACATTTTCATAACCAAATAATAAATTAAAATAAAACATTAAAAATGGAAGGAGGCAACAATTGTGAAAACTAAAGAGCAATGAGAGTCCATCATAACATCATTTCCATATTATGTGACTTTATTGTGAGTTACAGCCTAATACTTAATACTTAATAATAACTTTATTTGTCCCCCAATGGGGCAATTCATGAATGCACAATATACACACCTTGTCTATAATGCTTCCATCAACAAAGACCACACTGGAACTATGGAACTCCTTCACATTCGGTTTAATACGAACACGACCTGAGATGATCCGAGCGGGCAGGTTATCATTCACAACAGGGATCTGTGTAAAAAAACTGCCAAGCGGACAGTAGAGCTGTATAAGTCTCCCATATGAAGTGTTTCAGTGGTGCAAACAGTGAATGGGTACAATAATACAGGTAGAGATCATGTTTGCTCTCTGAGTCTGAATCAGATTTTACGTCTTGCTCCTATATTACAAATGAAGAAAACTGCATGAACCATAGATCCTGCAAGTCTCTCACCATTCTGAATATTTCTTTTGTTATTCTTGTTTTAGCACATTGGATTGTGACTTCTTCACCACCATGCTAAGTGTTTCACTTTCACATAAAATGATGGTAAAAAAAATTAAAGTCTAGTGACTAGGTACCAGAGTTTAAAAACATAGATACATAAAGAAACTGAAAAATCTGTCATTTTGTGAGCAGACCTTTGAGCTGCAGTTTATGCGCAATAAATTTAAACAAATAAACAAAAAATGTGTGATTTACAGATGCAGCCTGAAGAACTGTTTGGACTTTCAATTTTATAACAGTCATTGAAGAGTTATCTATGTTAATATATCTTGTTACCCATGTTTAGGTTTCAGTCCATATAGTCTGTGGTCAAAAGCTTGATTCAGATTCTTCTCCAACATGCTGTTGATCCAGGAGGGGAAGAGCCTCCCTATCATCATGTTCATCCGAGAAGTCCCAACAAGGTCAACTGGGAGTCCCCCCGGTCCTACACGTCCGACTACCCATGCTCCGCTCCTGGTACTGAGGTAAACCTGCAGGTCCAGTCAGCACAGGAAGGGTCAAGATTTAATTCCCATCTTTTATATTTTCAACATCAGTGTTTTAAAAACAAACAAACAAACAAACAAAAAAGTACAGAAATCTAGTTGAGCTGTTCACCTTCTCAGCCACTCGACTGATATCCACAGCAATATCACCTCCAGAGTTCCCAATCCCAATCACTATCACTCTTTTCCCTTGCAGACCTTCTGCATTGCGGTATTCCCAGCTATGGAAATAATTCCCTTCAAAGCTGTCAATACCTGAAGTAGAATAAGACAACAGTATTATTTTATACACAGCCATAACTGTAGCCTGATTGAAGAGCACTGAGAGTGACGCCTGGTGGTGAAATAATGCAATTACCTGGGAAGTCTGTGAGGGGCAGGTGAGGCTGGGTGAAGTGCCCAGTGCAAACCATCACTGCATCAAAAATATGAGTCTTCTTTTGACCCTCTCCTGTCTCTGTCTGTACCTCCCACTGGCCTGTAGCAGCAAAGTCTGGGCTCTGCCTCACGCTGACCACAGCAGTCTGAGCAGGACATTAATATTTGATATGCTGCATTAATGTTTGTGAAATCAAAAAAGTTGAAATAACTCCACCCTTACATAAATGTGGGTTGTATTCACACACACAGCTTTTGAACAATGAATGAAAAAAATTTGTTTTGCGAATCACTGGGTCACTAACCTGGAAGTGAATGTGCTGTAGCAGGTTGAAGGCCTGAGCATAGAGTCGCAGGTAAAGCAGTACCTCAGAATGGTGCATGTTGTTAGGGAGCTCAGCTGGAGGAGGGAAGTCACTGAAAGACATCATCTCTTTGGAGCTGTTGATGATCACGGACTGATAGATGTTGGCTCGTCCAGGCTCTGGCTGTTCCTAAAGCAGGGATGATAAACACATATTACTGTTTGTGGGAAATTAAACTGTTACAAGTACAGGATATCAAATGATATTAAATGTTATGCATGTATCAAACATGTCTCAAACTTCAGAGGACTTTTAAAGTATGAGACCATTAGTTAGTTACTTTAGGTACAAAATCCAAAGTATATTTTTAGTAATACCAAAAGGGTGACAGATGTTCCACATGTTGAGATTATGTTCATTTTGTAAGAAAGTCTACCATAAAGTGTTTAATTTTTGATAGATTTTATGAGTGTTTTATGAAAGCATTGTCTCTCACCTTATATCTCCACAGGCCACCAATATCATGGCTGCTCTCAAAGCAGGTGGGTTCCAGACCTTCATCCAAACATGCCTTGATGCTGGTCAGACCAGATGGCCCTGCACCAATCACTGCCACCCTCTGAACCATGTTAGAGAGGAAGGACTGCTCACACTGAGGGAAAGACAAGGTCAGCTTCATTCGTATAGTGCATTTCATACACAATAGCTACTCACTGTTAAAATCTATTCTATAGCTGCCAGTGTAGAGACTCAAGCACTTAAGTGATGTGTTCTTTCCTCTTTGTTCTGGTCAAAACTCAAGCTGCAGCATTCTGAACTGTAGCTATAGCTTTTTTTTTTTTTTGGGGGGGGGGGGGGTTATCTGCATAA
>JANJYP010240049.1:0-11531 GCA_024605115.1 Rastrelliger brachysoma | reverse complement strand
TGTCCCCACCACTTTACAAACCAAACCTACACCCTTGGTTGCAACAGACTTGCACTTGTTGACAAGCTGCTGTGCAAATGTATTATCTTACATTCACACGCTTATTTTGTGTGAATGAGTAAGGACCTTTTAAGTTTCACTAACAGTTCATCAAATGTAATGCAACATGTCACATCTTATATCTTATTAAAACACTGCAGTGTTTGCCTCAGAATCATCTCTAAGGCAGTAATTCTTTATCAAACAACTGCTGGACAATGAACAACTCTGGTAGAACATTAGTGATTTGAAAAGGATTTATAAAAATTCACTTGTTTTATTTGAGATTTTTCAATGTTTAAAAGGCAGAACATGAAAAGCTCTGACAGAAGTCTGGGCAGTTTGGTCAATTCTTAGTGCACGCCTTCCAGTTCTCCCATAGGACCAAGCAGCATGCATGGTCAGACTGCCCGACATGTCCTGGTCTGTCTTCCACTTCCTCTTCACCCACTTCATCTACTGGCAAGTTTCCATGGAANGAGAGAGAGAGAGAGAGAGAGAGAGAGAGAGAGAGAGAGAGAGAGAGAGAGAGAGAGGGAGAGAGAGAGTGTTCTGCAGTCTCCTCTCAGACTCCTTTTATGAGCTTTATTTTGTTTTAATAGGTAAGTTAGTATTTTGAAACAGAAAAGAAATAAGTATGAGTATTAGTATTTCCCTGCTTGGTGTTTATAATCTTATTTCAATTCAGTTAATTACTGCTTGACAGCCTATTGACTTGCTGAGACAATGGATATGAGACAGATAATTGTAGCTCAATAATTTACTCCGATAAACTTCTTCCACACTCAACACTGCTTAATTAGGCCTCTGGGGTTTGAAGGGACTGACACCAGCTCTGAACAATAACCCCACATCCCTTTTGTTGGCAATCCACACATGAACTGGATTAGTTTTAACTCCCCACATGGAAGTGTCATAGTAAAGCTAGTTTTATGCTGTGTGTCAGCACGGGATGGATGCCAGAAATTATGACAAACTTGAATCACCCCTGTGTCCAGTTTTCATTTTGTTTTACTGATAATCTTCATTCACCATTTCAGACTAAGGACTACTTTCTGTGTTAAAAGGAAAACACATCAAGTTTGGTTCAGGATTTTAATAATTTAAGAATATAGCTGAACCACATTGAATTGAATGTGTATGTAAAGGAACATTTTGGGAGTTACTTATTCACTTTCATGCTTGGAGCTGGATGAGAAGATCACAGTTATTTGTATATGGTTACATTACAGTTAGCTAAACAAGCCACCTGGCAAACAGTCCCTAACATAACCCACATAAACCCATAGCTTGCTGTTTCTCTGTGTTTCAGTCTTTATGCTAACCCGAGGAGACTGCTAGCTTTGACTGGTATCACTCAAACCCAAACTCTTCATTTTACAAATTGCTAGCAGTGCAAAATGGATCCACTGCTTCCCAGAGTATGTCATCTGCAATTTGCAGACATTTTATAGCATCTCATTTTTTCTTTCTTCTTGTATTCAATTTTGTATGTGCCCCTACCCTCTCACCTTGTAGATCTATTGTGTGTATTTTTTTGTAAGTGAACACACTTAATACTTTTTTAATTCACAAACAGAGCTTAACACTAACATTGAAGTTGCAGTGTTTTTAAACCTGAAACCTCAAATGGCCTGTTTGTCTCACTATGAGTCAAATTTGTCTTATTTACATGTTTTTGTATAACAAATGCTCACCTTATTGTGGGATCACTTTGTGTTAAAAAACAAAGTGACTGCTGAACATATGAGTAAGTTTATACACTTTAACTCTTGATAAAATCAAATAAATTCAATCTGTTGGCAAAAAATGCCTGAAAAATGCTTGAAATAGATTTTAGTTCTTCATTTCCTTTTATTGCATGCAGGTTTTGCATTGGTTGGGCATAATATTTTTTTTCATTAGACTGTGTGAGCGGTTAATGTGATTTTACAAAACACTCCCTTGGGGACATGAACATTTGTTAACTCTGTAGACTTGGTCAGAGTATATGTGACTATAAAAGATATACCCAATCTTCTGTGTAAAAATAAAATAATTTTAGGTGAGACAAGGAAATAGGAGAAAATGAGTTTCAAAATATAAAACTGCTTTAAATGAGGCATCTCACAATGGGGGGATAACAGTGTACTGCTTGAAAACATGAGAAAACCATTTGGTGTGTGTTTGTGTAGCTCTCAGTGAACTCTGTTTATAAGCTTTCACTTTATTGGTCAAATATTTCAAGAATGTAGAGTAGAACTATTGAAATGTTACTTCTGCATAGCAAAAATAATGCTTATTGGTCAGCATCATGTGCCCTCTCTGATCATCTCTGTTATACAAAATAAAAGTCCTGTCAATGTAGACTTTTATCGATGATTTTACTACTGATGAACAAATTTAATGTATTTTCTTCTGTCATTCTTATCAAATCCATTATCAATAAGCATCGAAGGATACAAATATTTACTCTCTCTTTACTTGTTGTGCAGAGGCAGTCCCTAGCAGACACAGTGTATGTGAGACAAAGGAATCATTGTACTGCAGGTCAAAGGCTGTGAATGAATTTCTTTCTGTTTGATCTGCAGGCTGTAATCTGCGAAAACCAAGGAAGAGACAGACAAGGAGGATGGCACTGATGCTGTAAATGGCCTCTGTCAGAATAAAAACACTGGTGCTTTGAGATCTGGTGCTGCTGCGCCTCACTGTTCTTTTCTTCAGTGATCTTCAGTCATCAAAAGCTGACCAGGAACTGACCAGAAACCACAGGCAGGACAGTGACCTTATTTTGCCTAGGGATATGTCATTGGGGAGATCCCCTATGTTGGGGGTGCGCCCTGTGCCCCGACCCCTCTGGCTGTCTCACCTCAGCCTGCTGTGCATATGTGTGTCTCTCTTTGTCCAGGCTCCCCAGGGTTTGCCTGCGGTAGGTTATAACTCTGACTCCAAGAGGGAGATCACACTGGATGGAGATTTGATGATTGGTGGCCTGTTCCCTGTACACCAGAAAGGTGAGGGGGCAGAGGACTGTGGGAAGATCAATGCTCAGAGAGGGATCCAGAGACTGGAGGCCATGCTGCTTGCTCTAGATGAAATCAACAAGGATGACTGCATTCTGCCTGGGATCAGACTAGGGGCTCACATATTGGACACATGCTCAAAGGACACCTACGCTCTGGAGCAATCTCTGGAGTTTGTCCGGGCCTCCCTCACCAAAGTGGATGACAGTGAGTACACATGCCCTGATGGCTCCTATGCCATCCGTGACGATGTCCCTTTGGCCATCTCTGGAGTAATAGGAGGCTCCTACAGTGATGTCTCCATTCAGGTAAGAACTTATGAAAACATACTGATTGTGTGGGAGAGTCACAACATTGTACAGTGCGTCTAACTGAACAATTAACTTTCGAGTTCACTTTTGTTTTATGCATGAAATGAGTTGGTCAAAAGTTACATTCAGTTTAGCAGAGAGAGAGCAATTACAAAGAGTGTATTTAACTGTCAGCAGTTACTGTGGGCTGCAGAGATGGACAGAGAGAGGAGGGAGTGCAAACGTGAGAGTATGATGGATGGTCATACAACTGTCCATTTAGACTTAAATACCATGTGCAATTACCAAGATGTTAACACAGGGACTTAATGAGTATTGGTTCTGCAAGGAGGATCTGTTTACCTGTATCCCCCCATGCTTATCTGATCTAATTTAGAAGATCTCTCTCTCTTCCCTGGTAATTCACACTTTAACAGCGGCCCTGTCAGAGGCAGACATGCTACAGATGTTGTGCTTGGGACGGGTTGACAGGATGACTAGTGACGGCATGATTACTCTCAGCAGCAGTGATCCTTTTGGCTCACTCAAGCTGAAGCGATGAAAGCTCTGCTAATTGGGTCTCAAAATCTTCAACTGTAATATGGCTGCCACATCAGTGTAATTTCAAGTCATTGTGAAACAAGATAGTATGTCACATGGGCCCCAAGATTTGCAAATATCCACAAATATGCATGCCATAGAGCATTAACTTAAACTCATCAACCTGGCTTAGTCAGGCAGACGACCATGTCTGCTGTCTTGGCTGTAAAGTATGGTTCACTTCATTTGAAACACACAGCCTCATATTCCACATGTCTGCTTGTCTGAAGAGTGAAAAACATTTCTGCCTGTCTAAAAATAATAATTGGCCACAGATCATTGATAAAATGAAGATACTGTTGGAACCAGGAATGCAGTCAATCACAGTGAAGAGCAATTTAAATAATCTATTATCATAATGAAGAAATACTATTTTTAAAATATACTAGATTTAATCATTCCCCAATCTAACTAGAACTGTGTAATCATTGCAGTTTTCTGTACGCTACTTTCAGTGTTTTCATCTCCTTGCTGACAAAACACATGGCCAAACATACAGTATAGTCCAGCACAGTGATGCATTATACAGGTAGAGAGCTCATGGGAAATGATGTAAGAGGAAGATTCAGAAGACCTATAAAGGGATTCCTAGTGAAAAGGACAGTTTGGAAACAAAGGATTTGATAAACGAGCTGTAATTTTAGTGGAACCCTGCATCTGGGGCTCCTAAGAGAGTGCCCTTGTCTTGTTGTAATTTATGGATGTACTATTACAAGCCCAAGGTCTGAGGTCTGCCCTAGCTTTTCAGTGAATCTTTCTCATCAGTGGGAATGCACCACAGGACACTGCTTTCACTTTCTCACCTTGTATAATCCACGATATTGTAATGCAGTTCAGTTATGAGGAGTTTTAGCTCTTGCTCTTTCTGAGCATCTAATCATGGTAGACAGCCATGCTGTGGTTCACAGACTCTAGAACTGTACATAGGCCTATACCTTAATTTCGCCCACTAATTTAATTACTGTGGCGTTTTAAAGGTTTGATACATGAGATGTGCCCTTTGAAAACAAGAGGAAGTGCATCTGTTAACACATGCTACTGTCTGTTCTGTCCAGGGTGTCGTCATTACACAAAGATAAACATTTGAGGCATGTGAATATGTGACATTTCTCTGCTGCTGCTACTGGTTGTTTCTCTGCTGATAGCATCTCCTCATAATGTTGCTGTCCTTTCTACATGCCTGGTTTGTGAATAATCTATGACCAGTCAGACCTTTGAGTAAATCAGCCTTGCTGTGTGCAAGGCTACCATGCTGGCCCCCCTTTGTGAATGGCAGGCGCTTAAGTCAGATGTATGTATTTCACCCCCAAAGCAAGGCATTTACAGGACAACAAACAATATTTGTTTAAAGACCCTTATACGTGATAGAACATGGTGAACTGACAGGTGGTGAGAACGCTGAGTGCTGTCTAAATCTGTGACAATGAAGAAGTGTGTTGCTGTGCTGCTGGTGTTGTGGTGTGACAATTGCAGATATGGGGGTGGATTTGGCTGCAGGCCTAGCCATGCTGGCGTTACATAGGCACAGATTGAGTTAAGTGTGGAGGCGAAGTTCTATGACGCTATCGCAGGCTGGGTCCTGTCTTCCCCATCTGTGGTTTCAGTAGGGCTGTCTGCTTGTTTGGCAGAGGTGTGCCTTTGCACAGAGGATGTAGAAGGATCGAATGAGAGATCATGTTTCACAGAAACACTGAGACAGTGACAGGCAGATATGATCATGGGAGCAAAGAGATGAGTCACATGGCATCATATGGTATCAAACCAGTTGACAATCTAAGCCTGCATCTCTGTCACAGAAAAGTCTGTGATGCCATCTGGACAGTTTGAATGAATCTTCTATTTATGTGATAAAGTCTTCAGCCTTGAACATCCTCCCTGGGGTTTATCTAAACAGCAGGTTTGGTCTGTGCAAGGTGAGTAGTGACCTTGTGATGACATGTTAACTATATTCAGTATCTTTATTTGTGTATGAAAAGCTGGAGGACTGACAAGATGCATATTTATTTGTAAAAAAGTCAGAGGGATTGTTGCACACAAACATTGAAAACAAAAATACTTTAATCATAACAGATACAGACACTGTCATTATGTATCCAGTACATGCATGTGGGCTAATCAGAAATGTACTATATTCAACAATTACAGTCTATGAACATCTTGCCTTAGGGTTGGATTCTGATTAATACATGGAAAGGACTCTACTTTTGTTACCCAACAGCAGTCTGTGCTGCTAAATATTAGTCACTGGTAAGAGAGCATCCTCCAGGCAAAACATCATAATCACCAGGGTGCATTATAAGACAACACCTCTGGAATGTCAAACACTAGAGACTCACTAAAGAACCATTCTTTTATATGAATGATACAACAACAATTTCTTGTACCAATCTGAAAACAATGAAAAATAACCTACTGATTTTTTTGAGAATTGTGGAGAAAAAAAATCACTGCCTGAAAGCGGTAAAAATCTTTTGCTTTTGCTTGGATATTTGGATGAAGGACTTATTGTGTAATGGTACCTTTCTGAATAAATTGGAATATTTTAGCATACTTTCTGAGATGTGGTAATTTTTTACTGATGAATAAGACAGAGGAAAACACACTCACAAGGAAGGCTGGAATTTAAAGATATAGATCCTGAGGTGAACGCACTGCTTGACATTTGCAGACTAAACTGTGTGAGCAGAATAATAAGGTAAATTTATGAGCTTTCAGCGAGCTCAAGAATCTCATTTCTATCAACTGCAAACAACCCTATTTATAGAATTGTCTTCATCTGCAGGTAGATGGTGCCAATCTCTGGAGCATACATGAGTCATACAAAGGATTTAAACATGGATACACACATGACAGAATTCATGCCAGAAAAAACAATAATGATGAAACGTATCAGTAAAGCCATGCAGTGAAAATGCATTATTCATGGATAAAAGTAAAGAACGTGCTCCTGAAGTCGTAAATAATTCACATGTGATTGGATTATTCAGTGGCTTGGCAGAATCCACTATTTGTGCAGTTGCAATACATATCATGTCCTCCATACAAACTCAATGAATGTTTCGGCCATATCAGATATGAATGACAGGGATTAAGTTGAAGCTGAATCCTTGTCTTTGGTTTTCATGGCTTTTTGTCTGAAATAAATCTTGCAAAATCACAGAGCATTTCTATGATATAATTCAAGATGATAATGCACAAAAAACTGATACAAGCAAGTACACTTCAAAGTTGAATTACTGACAAATGAATGAAAGCGTCATCATCAACAGTCATACCTAAATATGTAGTGTAATTTGAATGGCAGCATAACTCTGGGACTCTGAAAGAGTGCTGCAGCACAAAGAAGATCCATATTACCTAGCAGTAAGGGGCAACACCTGATCAAAAAAAAAACCTTGCCTTAGGTATCTAACAGTTCATATTCCCAACCTGTTTAAGCTGTTGCCAAGCAACTAAATCTTAAGAAATCTTAAGAAATAAACTAATGATGATTCTGTGTGCATGCATGTGTCCACTCCTCGTTTGTGTGTTTGTGTGTGTGTTTCAGAGCACTGCAGTTGGACCATGTTTGTGTGATACTGAGTGGAGCTAAGGACTGCTGTTCTGGGAATACAGTGTTATTGCTGTAGAGACACACTGAGACAGTCTTCTGGGATAAGCAGATGGGCTTTTCATGTAGAAAAAATCATGACAACTCTACAAAGTATGCCTGATATTTTGCTGGACTAAGACATTCTCTCTGTCTTTTATTTCTGTGTTCCTCTGTATCTCTAGCATTGTTATTTGACTACTGCCCCAACTGTGTCTGTTCTCACAGGCCTTCGTTCTTTCTTCCACCTTTCTTTCTTTTTAATGCAACATTCAATTGACAGAAAGACACAAATTATATCAAACATTGGGTGTGAAATTGTATGGTTTGGACAGATATGACTGTCCAAACTTATATACATAAACTTTATAGAGGACCAGAGAAGATGTGTTGAATTTCCACAATGGCGAAGCATATTATTTAAATTTGTATATTATTAACTATATCAGTAATGTCTATAATTCTATAGTTAGTAAGAAGTTTTTATCATGTATGAATAGTTTTTTGCTGTGTTATACAACTGTGTTTCACTGTATCGTATGGACAGAATTATTTTAGCTCATGGTCTTTGCTGTTGCCTTAGGGTATTTGTATCAAAACTGTATAGGACAGCTGAAAAGAATAATCCCGTTACTCAGTGTCTCTGTGTCAAATGCAACTACCAGGTCCTGAAATCTCTCATTGCTTGGGAGGAAACCATTTTCATAGTAATCTGCTCAGTACCAGACCCTGCAGTGCTAAGCCACACTGGGCCACATCTTAATTTTCTTAATTACATCAAGTGCCATCTTACACAGGATTATCCCTATAGCTGTGAATGAGACTGTAAGCAATACTATGGCTTAAATATCAGGCTATTAAAAATAATAATATATAGTTATTATACTATTTCAGTTTAGTCAAGATAGTCTGGCTATATATGATAACAAGAGTTCTGGTTTGGTGAAATATGACTGGGAATAGTCCAAATCCCCTGTGTGTGAACTCTGAGATGCAGATTCATTTATTTCTTTCTCTGTCTGGCTGAAAATTTTGGCATTCATTTTACCTAGACATTCATTTTATTTTAACATAAAAAACATGGTAGTTACAACAAAAAAATTTTAATAGTGAGTGCCCTGGTATGCAAAAGATTATAGTGCATGCCACATACCGGTAACGGCAACAGCCCTGGTACTGTACGACTCCAGTAGGGAAACTTTGTTGCACGTCATGCCCTTCTCTCTCCTCTTGATTCCTGTCAGCCTTTTAGCTGTCCAAAAAAAGCATAAACACTCTCTCTGCCCTAAATTCCTGTCAGCCTGTTCACTTTAAGCTGTCCAAAAAGCATAAATATCCAAATATGTCTTTAAAAAGTTTCTGATATTTAAATCAGTATGTTGTATAACATTAAGCAGAATTAAACATTTACTAGATGTCACAGATTACTTTTCAGCAGTGGGATGACTATGCTAATAATAGCATCCGTGTCATATGAGCACCTGCTGTGGAAAACTAATGTACCAAGCTAATATACTAACTTTGCTAGCAGGTGAAATGAAACACACTTCCTCAAGCTCTATTGTGTGTTCTTCTTAAGCTCTAGACTTGTGTGCTACTTTGAAACCACATCAAAGTCGATATTTTTCACAGAGAAATCTTGTGCAGACAAATTATAACTTCTACCCAGGTGGTTCCATGGACAAAGGTTCATCATTTCATTATGACAAAAATAATGAGTTTATCATGATATTTGTGGTCCATAAGAACATAGCCACTGTCTTGGCAAGGGCTCCATATGTTGCTCCATATCTTTCCTCTGCCCTCATCTGCTATAATGATCTCAACACTCAATCTACCACATATTAAAATGTGTCAGTCATAGGGTTTGGCAGGTGGAGGGCTCTTGTCTTTTCATTAAGTCATATGACTATCTCTATAATGATTTCCAATAAGCCTATTGTACCAGTGACACATTTGGCACTGTGCTTTATTACCTTATATAAGCCACATGTAAGTGGATTACTGAACTGGCAGAGACTACGCCCTGAAGCAAAATTACTCATTCACTACCACAAATATAGCCAAATTTAAGCAGAATAGATTAACAATGTTTTTATCCATTCAACATTTTTTTTTCTTTTATACCTGGTAGAAATTTGTGAAATGAGCACAACTCTGCCAGGCAACCAATGCAGATTTAGTGTTGGTAGTGTAGTGAATTAATTTTAAGCACAGCTTAAGGGTTTAGATAAAATTACAATTGTCATTATTGGTAGCTAGTTTGAATGTGCAATGTCCTATCTAAACTTATCTGCACATCTGGTGATTTGTGTTCAGGGCCTACTTTGTCAACAAAGAGTCAGTGTTCATAGATGATTGCACCCTTATCTTAAGAATCACATATAGTCTGGATTCAAATCCAATGAGAACCTTTTGTATCTTCTCTTTAGGAGCCCTCTCGGCCTTTCCGATTGACTTTGTGTTAAAACACAGCAATACTAGCCAAAATGTATCCACATTCCTCTAAGTGAACAAAAATGTCTATCACAGCAATTTATGAATTAGTAATTAACTTATTTAAAGCCTCTCACAGTTTCAGTCAGCATGTATCTCACTAATCATCCTCAAGCAAATTGCATGTGGTGGTCATATATAGAGAATACTCATAGGATAGCCACATGCTAATTTTGAGGGAATAATGGAGAAGGCACTCATAAGAATTTATCAAAAGATAAACTAGTCTTGCAATTTTTCAGGAAGAATTGAATGGTGTGAAAGTGATTAATGTGAGTGTTTGTCACTTACCACTTTGGATTATTCTTGTCTGATTTCTTCTGAAGAGAGCATGCATGCTGCTGCTGTTTCACCAAATGTTAAAGAAAGACTAAAGAAATTATAAAAAATGTCTGCACATCACAAAAAGAAGCAGACAAAGTACTTACTTTTGTCACATTTATTGGCTCACATAAAAGATTTTACGCTGATGTGTTTCGACTTGTGAGCGTGTGAAGACCAGTCAAATCACTGAAGCTATATATACGGAATGCAAATATTGTTAGACAGCTGAAGGTGAACTCCAATTACTCCAATTAACTAATCAACTCCTATTAAAGTCCAATCCAAACAGTCACCTAGTACACAACACATCTAGTCTACCCAGATGGTATCACTCAAAGTACGCATACATCAAAATCAACTAAATTATGTGACTAAACACTCAATTCAACAAAAATGACTTAACTTTTAAATATTTAACTAAACAGAGATCATTAACTAGGTTAACTTAAACATGATGCATCAAAACCAACTCAATTAAAGAAAGACTGTCAAGATGGTTTAAAGGTTGTGTACTGTGTAGAATTCATTGGGATCCAGCAGAATTAGGAAGAAATAGATTATTCAAAACTATATTTTAATTAGTGTATAATCACCTGAAAATACGATTTTTTGTGATTTTGTTACCTCAGAATGAGCCCTTTATAATTACATTCAGAGTGGTCATATTTCTACAGTAGCCCAGAATAAAAAAACCAAACACTGGGTCTTAAGAGGGCCTTTCATATTTTTTGGTCACCGTAGGCACTCATATTTGCTTGGAAAGGGAGAGTGGAGTGGCATTCAGTTGGTTGCAATCTGCAACCTGACACCGATAAATCTGGCTCTCTTGTCCTTTAAGGAGAGAGCTCCATACAAGAGCTGCATCAGAAACAACAAGCTTGACTATACCACAGCTAGACATTAAAGAGAAGAAGGATGGTTCTGTTGCCTCCCTCAAGTTTGTTGATATTGAGAGGGTACTACCAAACCCGAGAGGTGGTAACATAGTCAAACAGCTCTTTTAAAGAGAAGCTTTCTAGATAAATGAATTGTGGACTATTAAACCGTCTGGTATGAATGAATCACAGGATTTGAGCTGTTTTCTGTAGATGTGCGTATCTATGTAGATAAGAGTTTCAATGTAGCGCATGCATATGTAAGATTGTGGATTGATTGACAATGTCTGGAATGTATGTTTATGTTTAAATATAT
>JANJYP010240016.1:0-14826 GCA_024605115.1 Rastrelliger brachysoma | reverse complement strand
TGCAGTTGCATATTTCTCATAACTTGCCTGGGTTATTATATTTTTCTCATTCAGGGGAAATACATGATGTTTCTGTTTGTAAAAACAAATGCGCATATTCTTAAAACTGTATAGTTAATTTGTTTGTGTGTTTCAGACTCAAAAGAGAACAATCAAGTTGCTTAACAAAAAATATTTGCGTACATTATCTTATTTTATAATTCCTCTTAGGCTACATTCCCCACAGGCCATTAATGTGGCTCGCAAATGATTACACAACACTGAAATAGCCTCTGGTTGTCTATAGAAGATTAAGAACAGTGAGGTCTGTTATGGGACCCCTGGAGCCATCGGGCCACACAGCACCCACTGTATTTTTCAAATCCTTTGATCGCATGAGAGAGAATCGAAATTTTATATATTTATTTACCAAGAGATATTAGTTTAGATGTTCACTTGCATTAAAGCTGATAATCTGTGTCACAGGTTTTCCATATGACCTACGACTTGGCCAGTGCCATGGTACGCATCATGAACCTGATTGGTATGATGCTGCTGCTGTGTCACTGGGATGGATGTCTGCAATTCCTGGTTCCAATGCTGCAGGACTTCCCTCCTGATTGCTGGGTCACTCGAAACAAGATGGTGGTATGTGGATTATTTATGAGTCAGACAGCATCCAAATGTGTCCCTCTATAATCACAATAATCACATCCAAGTATTTATAAATAAGCTTTACTCATTTTCAGTCTGACAGCACAGAATATAATAAATATGCATGAACAATTGGATTACCAGCTATACCAGTAACTGAAATACAAGTAATGTTTTGTGCCAGTCTAACTCCCACAGCAGGGCACTTCAAAGCCGTCAACCCTGGAAAAAAAGGCCTTATCTTCTGTGGTCTTGAACTTAAACTATAAAAAAGGATCGCACAGATGTGCTGCAGCATTAATGCTGTGGATATTGATAAACTTTGTTTTTCCTTTTCCAACTACAGAATGACACATGGGGTCAGCAATACTCCTATGCTCTGTTCAAGGCCATGAGCCACATGCTGTGCATTGGGTACGGCCTGTACCCTCCTATAGGCATGGCTGACGTGTGGCTTACCATCCTCAGCATGATTGTGGGTGCTACCTGCTTTGCCATGTTTGTGGGACATGCGACTGCACTCATTCAGTCTCTGGACTCCTCCAGGAGGCAATACCAAGAAAAGGTGGGTGTTTAGTCTCTACATGACTGATATTTGCCATCAAAACTCATAAAAATGAATGTTGATGACAAATGGCACTGAGACAAAGACGAAACTCCAATTTTGGTTTGCAAAAACTTTAACAACTTGTTTAAATCTTTACAGTACACAATAACAAATTACCTGCAAGGTATTTAAGTAAGAAAAAGCTCCACANTGATGACAAATGGCACTGAGACAAAGACGAAACTCCAATTTTCATTTGCAAAAACTTTAACCACCTGTTTAAATCTTTACAGTACACAATAACAAATTACCTGCAAGGTATTTAAGTAAGAAAAAGCTCCACGGAGGGAGACTACATTTTAAGAGAAAATCACTTTACATCTGATTTTTGATCTACTGCAGTTTATTTCCAGCACAGACAAAGGAGACATACATGAGAAGGTGATAAGAAAAAGACAATAAAATGGAAATGGCGTCTTTCAGCAGGACATAACATACATAGGTTGGGCACACTGATCATTTATGATGCTTTGCTGCTAGAGTACACTGTGAAGGACACAGTAGTTAATGTTATTAGCTGCAGCCTGCAGAGCACAACTGTATTTGTCAGATGGGACAGAAGCACAATATTGCACATTGGGCAGGTTTCACAGATGGCCTGACAGTTGACTGTTAACATAATGAGACACATTATAGTCCTCCTCTGAGCCAACACATCAATCAGATTAATATATTATTTTTGACGTGACTTTGCATTTTGTCTTGACACTAATTCAGTTTACTGTTACATATATTTCTGTGGAGATTTCCCCTTTTTGTAATTGGACTCATGTTGTTATCACAGTATAAACAGGTGGAGCAGTACATGTCTTTCCACAAGCTCCCTGCTGACATGCGTCAGAGGATCCATGATTACTACGAACATCGTTATCAGGGGAAGATGTTTGACGAAGAAAGCATCTTGGAGGAGCTGAATGAACCACTGCGAGAGGTCAGATGCTATATTTTTGTTGCCTTGATAATAATTATTACTGCAAGTGTGTTAATGTGTTGTGTTAATGCTTTTTACAGCTGAAACATTCTTGAATAATTATTTTTTTTATTTTTCAAATGTTTCATGGTGGCTCTGTAACAAAGATATATTTTAATGAAGTCAGCATCCTTGTTCTAAATGGTTTACAGTTAATTTTCTGTGTAATCTAATATGACTGTCTTACTTTGCACGCTAATGTTAATAGTCATGTAATCTGATTAGTAATGGCTGGAGACTGTATGAGGACAGGAAGCCTCATTAACGGAGCACTAAGCTGTTGACCACCCTGCTTTTATAATGATTGAAATGTACACATGCAGCAACTCTGACATTTGTGGTCAAAGGTCTTGTCTTACTGAAGCCAATGTCTACTCACACATATTTTTGTATGTGTCCTTTGCAGGAGATCATCAACTTTAACTGTCGTAAACTAGTGGCCTCCATGCCTCTATTCGCCAACGCTGATCCAAACTTTGTCACCTCCATGTTGACCAAATTGCGCTTTGAGGTCTTCCAGCCGGGCGACTATATCATCAGAGAGGGAACCATCGGCAAGAAGATGTACTTCATCCAGCATGGCGTCGTCAGCGTCCTGACCAAATGCAGCAAAGACACCAAGCTGTCAGATGGTTCATATTTTGGAGGTAATGTCCCCATACAACGGCCTGCGTGTAGCACATACTAATACATTCTGTAAATGGCTGCAGGTCAGTTTAAATGTATGTGGAGGAGCGGTGATAGTCTGATTTATTTTGATTTATTTTGCTCAGGCACTCAGCAGATTAACTTTGCTGACTATTACAGCTGGGAAAATTGTCCACATCATCTCCTTAAAAGGGCTCGGGACTAAAGAGGAGCAGAGCTTTGTGATCTTTGATTCCATCTGTGGGGTTTTCCCTTTGTTGACACCATATTTAAAGCGGAAATCCATAAATTCACATTTGTCATTGCCCATGAATTATATCAACTCGTGCCTAATGTTGTGTTTATTGCATCATTGTACCCTGTTAGTAACCAGTTGTGCAGCTCAGTGAAATATTATTCAGCAACAAGAAGATGCAATTTGTCAAGATACCTTATTCTGACAACTTTTTTCTGTAGTCTCAAAAGTATCTTAGACTGAGTAATCATGCCATTTTTGATATTTTGCCATGCTCCATTATTCTGCACATCTGGAATATCACAAAATGGTATAAATCTACTTATCGTAACTGAACATATGCACAGATGTAAAAATGATAAACAAGGGCAGAAAATGTATTCAAAATGACTACACAGAGAAGAAATCTCATGTACTCAAATATAAATAGATTCAATCAATATACAGGGAAAGGAAGAAAAAGAGTGCATGTGAGTCTCTGTGTTGCTGTGTCTATATCCTCAATATGTCTGTCCTGAAAAATATGTCTACTTTTTTTTTTTTTTTTTTTTTTAATGGCGCATTATTTTATTTTTCTGATCTGGCACGACAGACGAGGTCAGGACAAACTGTAAGCTGCAGAAATTGCATTAAGTGCTCCATCTGTGGGGTTCAGAGGCAACGCTCTTTTTATGTTTTATCATCTGAGACTAATAATACTAGTTTTGCCTTTCCTTTTTGTGAATATAACTAAAAAGGTATAACTTCTGGGTGAAATTATCATATAACACTTTCTTTTAATTACTTGCTTTTTTGAAATTCTTCATGTTCATCTCTGACTTTCACTCAGCAGGGCAGCTTTTAAATAAATGGTACAAATAATTGAACTTTTTTATTTCTCCTGCCTCCCTGCAGAGATCTGCCTGCTGACCCGAGGTAGAAGGACAGCCAGCGTACGTGCCGATAACTACTGTCGCCTGTACTCTCTGTCAGTAGACAACTTCAACGAGGTGCTCGAGGAGTATCCCATGATGAGGAGGGCCTTTGAGACTGTGGCTCTCGACCGTCTGGACCGCATCGGTGAGTTCTTTGCCAAGAGATAAAACCCTTTTTACAGAAGCCAGTTTCATATTTCAAAGTTGAATATGATTCATTACTATTTGCGCTTTGATATCTTGTCATATTTGTTTTTCCTCTTCTTGTATGTTTAATGCAGGTCCAGTTTTGTTAACAGAAGTTATATTTTATTTATGTGCAATGCACTTGCAAATATGTGCATTTCATCATCTATTTTACTCTTAACATCCACTTTCATTTAGTTGTATGTAGATAGTAAAGCCACACAGTTTTTCCAATTATTTTGTGCTACGTGTTGTGGACATTTTACATCAAAAATTGGCATTTTGTATTGAAACATTTCTGTTTATCAAGTTCATTTAATATAAGGGACAGTGGAATAATAAAACATGTTTTTTCTTTCATCTATTGGAGGGAATTTTGTAAGGTTTGTGATTACAATAAGAAATCCTTCAACTTTAGATTTGCATTTAGATTTTTTTTGTTAGGCCATCATATTTTAATCACTCTGTAAAGAAAGATGAGGCACACTTTGTTTCTCTTCTATTCCTTTCAGGGAAGAGAAACTCTGTTCTTCAACATAAAGTCCAACATCACCAAAGCTCTGGCACACTAAACCTCCAAGAGAGTGAGATCATCCAAAGAATAGTGCAGCATGACCGTGACATGGCCCAATGCACACAGCTGATCCAGACCAGCACTGCACAGAGCTTAAACCCTCCCCCTGCTCCCCCATCACCTACACCCGTCATCTGGGCCCCACTGGTTCAGGCCCCGCTCCAAGCTGCCGCTGCCACCACTCCGCTGGCACTGGCCTTGGCCCACCACTCCCAAGTGCCTCCCATCCTATTTCACCATTCCCTGGCACCAGGCTCTGGCTCTCTGAAGGACCCCATTGGCCATCCAAAAAGAGTGCATGTTGGAGCACACATGTCCAGCAGCTGTGGTTCAGGCCCGGGTTCTCCTGCAAGCTCCCTCAAATTCCGTACTGGGGTTGAGACGCCAACACTGGCGGCGCTCAGGGCACAGCATCTCCCCACTGGGCCTGTGTCACCCACACTGATGTCCCAGCCTATCTTCACTAGCAACCTGCAGCCCCTGGCCCCTCTGCCTCAGCCAACACACCTGCCTTCACACTATCTTCCCCACTCCAGCATGGCCTCAGTCTTCCCCATCAGCCAGGCTACTGTCTCCTACACCTGCTCTGCTCAGCTCCACTCCCAGCCCTTCCATGGTGCTATGACCACCCCACCCAACCCTTTAGGTTTGCTCCAGCAGGGGGCACCAGGGAGGCTGGCAGGGAGATTTCCAGCCCCTTTCTCTTCCACCATAAGCCCTTTGATCTCCAGCTCCGTCAGCCCCATACTAAGCCAGCTGCAACAGCCCTCTCACGCCACCATGCAGCAGATGGGGTCCAGTCATGACAGAGTAGTCAGGACATCCAGCGGTCTGAGCCTCCCACACTTTCCCTTCCTCACCAGCACCCAGTCCTCCAGTGGATTTATTCAGCCAGGGTCTGGAGCTGCATCCTCTCTGGCACAACACAGCCTGGCAGGTCTCCACTCTGTATTCCTGCCACAGGTTCTCCCAGAGCACTCCGCCCTCGCCTCCCTGGCCCAGTACGGCTCTGCAGAAGCCTCGCCCTGCTACACGCCTCCAGTCCACAGTCCCAGCATACAAAGCCCAGTGAAGGGACGGACAGTTTACCACAGTGAGGCCCCCAGCACCCTGAGCTCTCACCGCCCTCTAACCCCTCAGACCTCATGCCCTGCCAGGGTGGGTTGTACCCTCAAAGAGAGTGCTGAGTCGTCGGTGGATCTCTTTACCCAGGAAATAAAGACTATCTCAGGCTCTTACAGCTCTATACACCAGGAAAGGCCTTTGGCCATGAGCGGCTCCACGGAGGGGGTAGCAGGGGTACGGAGCCCCTTCTCCTCCCCCTTGGCTGTCAGCAAACCCTACAGCCCGATCCCGGGTCAAGCTACTCCTGTTAGTCGGACACATTCAGTTCCTGAACCTCAGAACCAGTTTGCTGGTGTACCTTCTCCCCTCGCTAGATCTCCTGCTAAGATGTTAGAGACAGAACACAAACAGTCCAAACTTCCCTCCAACTTGTGAGGTTCAGACACACCCTCCTGAACACATGCAGATAACCTCCTCCTCGACATAGTTTTAACCACTACTTTGTCCATTTTTAAAGTAGGAGGGTGTGTTATTCTAATCAGATTGGAGATCAGTGGTTTCATTTTTAATCAGAGTGAATGGATTATGGATAAAAATGGACAATAATGGATATTTTTTCTACAGGATACTGCTTCTTTGAATATAGTAATACAGTCTAAAACCTATTGATGGATATATATAGCACCTCATGAAAATATCAATTGTTATATGTGTTATATTATAACCACACTCTGTGATTTGTTAAACGTATTTGTTTAACCCTATCCCTATTGTCTAGGCAATTTTTGTGCAACCTTTTAGCTTCACCTGTTATGTTTGAAATTTGTCAACAACTGTATCCAGTTATGATTGAAACCAAAAATGACTGTCCTTTTTATATCGTTTCCCACTATTGAGTGTGTGGATGCAAGGTTACCCTTAAGAGATTCAAGGAGAGATAGACTGTGCACTTTGCTCGTTTCAGAGATCACCTAACGTTAGGCTTTGATGACGGCATGTCTTCCAAGATAGTGTTTCAGCAATATTGCACACCCAAATGGGTCACACGAACCAGTTCACGTTCAAAAAAACTGAAGTGATGAATGTAATGTTTGTTTGTCCAAGTGGAAGAGGATGCATTTTTGAATGTGTTTGAACATGAAGGAAGTGATAGTTCTTCTGTAGAGGAACCAGTTTCAGTCACGAAGACAACTCAAAGTCGCACACTTTTTCCATTTTTCAGTCCTCCACAACTGCTCTTGCATGTGGTGAGCTGCACGACTGATGCTGACTCATTTCAGTCTGTGAATAACTTCAGTACAGAACATACACCTGAGCCAAGGTTTGTGTGCCATCAGCATAGTATGCAATAATCTGTGTTTTTTTATGGGAATATAAAGGTACTGTGAATTGAAACACTTGAGTCGACGAGTGAGATTCTGTTTTTAGTTGGAACAGATCAAAACAAGGGAATATTTTTTTTTAAAGCAATTGTGGATAATCAAACATCCTGAAACCAGCGATGCACTAAGATTGATGTGAATGTTTCTTGCACCAGTCAAAGGGCTAAAAGCAGTTGCTTGGACATATGGTTAACAAGACACCCTGATGGGTCATATTGCTGCATATTTACCTCTTTCATTGTACATTATTTGATTGTAAAATTTGACATCTGTTGTTGGAACAGTTGCTGCTTTGTGATGCTATGCTGAATCAATAAGACGTGTATCACTGACTGCTTTTTTTTAAAAAAAAAAAACAGAATCTTAAATCCTTCTACTTGTTAATAGTTTCATGTGTTTAGATGATATTTCACTCTCTTGACCTGCAGCCAGTAATGAACTCTGAGCAGCGAGCTGGTCACCAGGTCAAACCATCAAAACATCTGGTCCACTGGCTTTAGCTGCTTGGTTCCTGAACTCGAGGCTGAGGTTTGCTGTGACTCTGCCCCCTTTCCAAGCAAGAGAGATACTATCAGTCACTAGCCAGTCACTGCCAATGGGCTCAATCATTCCCTCATTACTATTCTCCTCCAACCTCGCACCACCACACCACCTGCCAGAGGCATCAGCTCGGAGCGAATGTAAGGTTATTTTGAGTGCACTCAACTTTAAGGTGTGTCTGTGTAGGCAGGAGAAGAGGTCTCACTCATTCATCTACTTATATATTTATTTCTCATTTTGCTGCCTTTTAACCACCAAATCTAAGGAATCCATCACCCTATGTATGTTATATTTTATTTTAGCTACAGAATTCAATGCAATAAAATAACATATGGTCAACGATGTTTGTCCTAACTGTTGATTTCTGAGTGTGGCATGAAGGAGAATCTGATAAAACGCTCTTGAAGTTTAGACTTTAAGCCGGATTATGAATTGAGAACTGGATGGTGTTGTTTAGTGCCAACATCCAAAATGGTCAGGATTATAATCTTAGAGATATCTGACTTGTCATTACAAAGAAAATTATCTGCTGTGTTCAGATAACTGCTAGATTAGTGAGAACATGGAGATATTTAATTCAGTGTTGCAGTGAGGTTTGATTTAGAGTTTTTTCCTTTCCTTATGGATAAAGCTCTTATGTTGATCCAAACCTGACAAAACTACCCTTGATTCATATGTTATCCTGGACACAGTGTGAACAGACCTGATGTTCTTGGCATTTAATACCCACAACATGGGATAGTTTTAGTATTGTAACTGTATATATATATATATATATATATATATAGGTGCAGCTTTCCAACTCGTCACAGGTCTGATTTGTACTCAAATCCAGAGTGAGACATTATGAAATAAATAATTATATGCATTAATGCAGACAACAGATAATATAACCAGTAAAATGGTTATTTTTTTAAAATTTCTATATTTGACTCCATGTGTGCCTCAAATCTTTTGTAGTTTAGTGTTTAAGTCATTTAATAAGGGCTGTTTATTTTATACAAGCCAACCACTATAGATACATTTAGAGGTGCATGTTCAGATAAATCCAGTTTGTATTCTGATGTTGTGAAATGTGTAGGAAGGAGAGCATAAAGCAGTGATCTAAAATGTATCTTCTTGAATACTGAGCATGTTAATCTTGCAACAGTTATTTGTTACAGTGATCACAAGAGAAGGAGAAACACAGTTGAGCCAAGAGTTCCTTTTAATGGATGGAAACCCACTCGTGCCAGATCACCTCATGATGACACTCTGTACCGACTATCAGTTCTGCATGAAACACTGGAGAAGATAAATACAGTACAAATGTGCATTTGTTCTTCCTGCCACCTAGACATTTGGAGCCTAGTTTACAGTGGATGCAGAGGAGCACTTATCTCCATTTTGCACAGCATGCAATCGCAGTCAGGCACACACGAATAACAAGTTTCCAATAAAAGGTTCAGTCTCTGGCAGCAGGACTTAGATGATAAATTGCTCATATGGGTGACCAAGAATCATGGAGTTACTTTCTGTGAACGACACCATCAAAAGGCCTTTTTTGACTGGTTTTGACTTTCTGTTGGTCACAAAGGCCGACAGAAAAGAAAAGTCCAACACAGGGGGAAGGCAGACTACAGGAGAGGGGAGGGGGGGTTGTTACTAATGTCCTTTGAAGAAGTTCAAGGCACCAGCACAACTCTCATGGTGTTGGTGTAACCGGAGCCTGGGCGCCAGCCAGTCACAACAATGACAACATCACCGGACTTGAAGAACTTGCGGTGCTTGCCTGTAGACAGAAAACAGGGAAGTGTTGATTATAAAGGACTTAATTAAAAACTGGTAAATTCCACAAATTAACAGAATTCTTTCGCAAATCCCTTTTCCCTTCACTGTTACTAATCGTCCTATTTAGAAGTAATTACAACAAAATTAATCGATACTCACCAACTTCCAGGGCAAAGTTCACACGCAGGTCAACATCCTCAGCCCAGACATCGTTGGCGGGCTTGGTGTAGAGCACAGGGTAGATACCACGGTACAGATGAGCCTGGCGGGCGGTCTGACCACAGCGGGTCACAGCAATGATGGGGGCACGGGGCCTGTACCTTGACAGCATATGAGCGGACCTGCAAGTAATGGTACAAATGATTAGAAAAATCGAATACTTAAAATATTTAATTTTCACTAAAATATGATTTGAATTGGTGCCAAAACCTAAAACTAAGTAACTAATTGTTTGGGGCACTTTGAGGCTATGGAAACCAGTTGTAGAAACAACATGGATGTATTATCATTTTTTAAGTTGATAGAGTGAGCTTGATAGCAAACAGCTGCCTACTTCAGTAGATATTGAGCAACATTCGCCTTAATCTGCAGTTGGGTTATATCCACTGATCTACAGTAAATCCAGCACTGACTCCTTCTTTCTGTGATTAGATCTCCACCTTCAACTGAGAAAAATATGAGGGTCTTTAGCTTACAAATGTTCCACTGTGTTCATCTGCTAGCCACTAACTTAGCCTGTTTAATGCTGGTCAGGTAGTGCACAGAGTTTTTTTTAAATGAAAACATCTGCCTGCTCTACCAGTAAACAGCGCTATAAGAGCAGCGCCAGGTGATCAAAACAGTAAAATTGTGAAAACCAAAATTCTGTAGGTTCATCATAACAAGAGATTAATTTCACAGACAAATAGTCATGTAATCTATTGTTAATATTAATTATGCCACTATTATGAAATCTGCACAGCTGAACCTATCATGTGTTGTGAGGATGAACACCCTGATGGAGAGGAATGAACAGAGTTAAAATTAACTCTTAAAATGTCAGGGTTCAAATATCAAAAGGTCAGATGAAGAACACAGATTGCCAGTGCAGTAAAAGTTAGCACACTTCATATGAGCCCAAGGCTTCTGTTAGAGAATGAACGGAGGCAGAGGGATTGAGAGATAATGCACCAGCTTCTTTGCTTGTAGTGGGCACCTTGGAGAAAATGGTGACTCAAAGCTTTACAGAAGAGATTTTCAGGAGGTGTAGTGCTTGGATTCTCACCTTCCAGACTTGGTGAGCACAATGATGGCGCTGGCGCAGCACTTGAAGGAAGCCTCAACGGCGCCAATAGCGACAGACTCTGTGGGGTCACGGGTCAGATGAGAGGTGCGGCGCAGCTCCTCAAACATCTGCCTGTGGTACATGGCTGCCTCAGCCTCACGGGCAATCTGAACAAGTGAAGGAAAATTAACATGACAGCTGCGTCAGGCTGCAGTCACACACCACATTTGACCTGCAAGAGTTAGTTTGTATTTTTAAAAAGACAAACACAGGACAGTTAAGCTGAGTGCAGAGGTCTTCGTACCTGAAAGCACACTGAGACATGAAGCTAAACAACAGCGGCGGCCATGATGTCCAGGGACTGTTGCTGTGCACTGCAGATCCTCAGACACATGCTAATTGAGCAATATGATCACACGGTTAAAGCACAATGCAAGAGACAAGAGGAAAAGTTGTTTGGTAGCAGATGGACAGAGGGAGGGGATGGTGCATCAGTGATACACAAAGCAAGTTGAACAAATACTAAACAAGCTGTTAGTAAAACCCAGTCACGTGCCAACAATGTGGAAGCTACTTTTCTCTTTGTTACGCATAATCTAGAAAATGTAATTGACAACACTACAAATTCTATAGCAGTGTGTCTATTTTTCATGGATGGTTGATATTTACTGTTTCAGTGGTACACAAAGTAAATCTGAATTTGCTGGTCATATTCATGACCTTGAAAATCACTGATGATATATGGCACATCTGGCCAGGTGATCAGAACAATCTATACAATGAGATTATAAACACAATACAAAGTAATTTTCACCTCATAGGAATCATAAATGTAGCAATTACAAGAACAGCATTTTCCTGTTCACTCTGGCTTTTTCTACTTTTAGTGCAAAAGAGCAGCTTTAAAAAACACAAGAAAGAACCTACATGTGTAAAGCCTGAAATCCATGCAGTTGCTGGTATCACAGCTTTGCATGTCCCTGTGAATTTTGTAAATTTTGGAATTTAGAAAGTTGGTAATGGCTGCCACTTCTCAAATCTCAGATGTCAAAGATTTCCAAAGCACATAGATGCACCACATGCCACACCAAGTGTTTGGGGGCTTTCACATTGAAAATGTTCATAGCCTCAAACACACACATGAGACATAAAACTGGACATATGGGAGCTGCTGCAGTAAAACATGCTAAAACTGGTATGGTCGAGGAAAGATGTATGTATTGTACACATATACTGTAAGGCTTGGAGGATAGGGCCAGTTCTTTGTGCTCTTACCCTGTGCTGTGTGCGCACAGCCTCCAGGGGGTAGTCTCCCTTGGCGGTCTCACCGCTCAGCATGATGCAGTCGTTGCCATCCAGAACGGCGTTGGCGACATCACTGGCCTCAGCACGAGTGGGGCGGGGTTTCTTGGTCATGCTCTCCAGCATCTGAGGGGGAAGACATGCTGCATCATTTTATGTTGTCAAAATACACTCTGATTTTTAAAAGCTGCCCATGTTCCATACAGTCCTCTTACTAATGTCACAGACCTGTGTGGCACAGGTGATGGGCTTGCCGATCCTGTTGCACCTGCCAGTCATCATCTTCTGGGCAATGAAGACCTTCTCTGTTGGGATTTCAATACCCAGATCTCCACGGGCAACCATGATACCATCGCTGGCCTCCAGGATCTCATCAAATCTATCAAATAAAAAGAAAATGAATAATTCTAACAATTATCTTGAGATTCAGACAGATACAGATTACTCCCTGTGATCATCCACACACCTGCGCACACCCTCGTGGTTCTCCAGCTTGCTGATGATCTTGATGTCCTTGCCCTTCTCACCAAGGGCTTTCCTGACAGCCTGAACATCAGCACCCTTACGGATGAAGGAGGCGAAGACCATATCAACACCCTGCTCCACGCCAAACTTCAGATCCTGCAAGTCCTTCTCAGACAGAGCAGGCAGATCAACAGCTGCTCCGGGCAGGTTGACACCCTTCTTGCTGCCCAGCATACCGCCATTCTCAATTTCACACATCAGGAAATCTTTGCCTTTGGACGCAGAGAATGAACAGAAGTTTATTTCCACATTTAGGTAGAAAGGTGAAAAGAACATCTGCAAACAGGTGATTGTTTGTGCACCTACCAATTTCCTTGACCTTGACGGAAATCAGACCATCATCAATGTAGATGTGGCTTCCTGTCTGCACAACCTTGGTGATGTTCTTGTAGTCGAGCCACAGCACTTTCTCGTCACACTTCTCCATGAATGAATCATCGAGTGTGATCTTGATGGTTTCTCCCTTCTTCAGCTCAACCTCAGCAGTGCCACTCTAAGCAACGCCAGGAGGGAAGGGGTTAATCTTTGTGGATAAAAGACTTTCAGACAGTATTGTCCTGTAATAAATCAAAAATAGCCTCATTGTGGCAATTTAGGAAGAACTCACGCCCTTGATGAGTCCAGTCCTGATTTCTGGTCCCTTGGTGTCCAGAGCGATGGCGATGGGTCTGTAGTCGACAGAACCAGCGACAAAGCTCTCTGTTGCTTCACGGACATTCTTGATGGTCTCAGCATGGTACTGTACAATGTGGAGTGTTAGAAATATATTGAAGACTAATACAATATGAAAGAATTATTACACCACTGAATTGATTATGTGTCCAATATTTAAAAGTAAAATAGAGTTAGTAAAACAGCAGGTGGATAGACAGCTTGGTGGCACCTGTTACATAACTATAAGTAGTAAATATGGAATAACAACTGCAAGACATTTTTAGCCCATGACATTGTTCAGTTTCCCTGTGCATAAATAGCTGCATGAGTTACTGAATACTGCCTGTATGGCAACACAACTGTTAAAGTTATGTGTGTATGAAAACAAATCTAATGTGAACACTGAGTACTGTCTCCAGTTAACAGTGAACTTGTCTTCCACAACATGTCTTATTGCTGTAGGGCTTTCTGTCACCTATTTATAGCTGTACTGGCAACTGACACACCAAAGAGACAGAGGTCAAATTTATCTGGTCCCTCTTATGTATTCACTTTGTTGTGATTTTCTATATTCAAGATAATAAATTTGTGTTGCTGACATTTATCATTTGTGTTTAGCCAACCTGAGCCAAACTAGCATACCGCTGCAGTCAATTCAAAAGTCACTCAGAGAGTTGAGTTACATTGAAAAAGTCACTGCTGTTAACCTTTGAAGAGTACCAACCCAAATATCAACTGTGGGTGTTCATACATCAGCAAACGATAGACTTGCAGACTCATCCACTCAGGTGACAGTGAAAGAGGTAAAGAGGCATGACTTTTAAAGGCGAGAGGTCAGCAGTATAAGGTCAGCCAACGCTTTAGCCATGATGCAGCTGGTTTTCCAAATCACAAGCTACAACACAGACCCGACACTGAAGGGGCAAGTACAAGCTCATAGATCACATTACAGCCACAGACAGTTACTAGGGCACAAGAGTAATGTCACACTGACTGCTGCAGCTGTAAAGGGTAAATCCACACTGAATCACCCGCAGAGGGCAAAGAAACTGCTGCTGTACTGCTCTGTCTGACCTCAAACTCTCAAGAATGTGGCACCAACTATGCTCCAGTCCCTGATGTCATATTATTTGACAGCTTATGGTACAACACGTGTTGTGATATTACCATTTAAAGGTTTGTGGAATCTGAAGGGCAACTCACTAAGAAGTTTAAGTTTTAGATATGCAAATAGTGAATTGAAAAGGCACAAAAAATTACTTGATGTGGTTAAATTTTTAACATTCATGAATGCTCACTTCATGTGTGCCATGAGAGAAGTTCATTCTTGCAATGTTCATCCCAGACTTGATCATTTCCTTGGACATTTCCACAGACCGGGTGGCAGGTCCTGCATCAAGACAGATCAATCACATCACTTTAAAGAGAGATACTGGGTTGAATAAGTCAAGGTTGTGATCATGTAGATGTTTCAAACACAGATACACTGAGATTATCTTTGATATGCATGGCATGAAATAAATCATTGTGCTTTGGGAATGTGTCTGACCAATTGTG
>JANJYP010239686.1:0-23737 GCA_024605115.1 Rastrelliger brachysoma | reverse complement strand
CTGTGTGTATTAGAGAAGGTGTAGATCATCATGCTTGACATTAAAACTGTAGCCATCCTTAATCCAAAACTGTCTTCTGGAATTACACTCCTAACCAATAAATATTACATTACAGACTTAACTCTCACTGAAATCACANGATCAGCTTTCTCATGCTGAGAATGAAGTGAGGTTTTTCTGGCTGGCTGAAAACTAAGCAGCTTTAGCTTTTACAAAAAAAACTTTTTACCCATTTTCAGCTAAAGCCCATCCTTCGTAACACATCCAATAATAAGAGGATGTGGTGATTATGGGGAAGAGGTGTGTATATCCCAACGGGAGCTATAAGGGGGAAGTCAATAGGGGTCATGAGGGGGCCAACACATAAATGCACACATAAGAACTGCCAATGATGCCAGCGTGCAATGAAAGCAAGAGCAAGTGAGCAGAATGCATAATGTTGAAACTCATTCGATTCAAGCTCTGCATGGATTTAACAAACCTGTTTATAGATGGAAGCTGCTTCCTCACATATAGAACACACAATGCTTTTGTTAAATCAGCACTGAGATGGAGAGGAGAGAAAATATAAGAGGAGAAAGGATGAGAAATTACCCAGCACATCTTTTTATACTGAGGGAGCTACTAAGATGTCCCTGCATAGACCCATGCAAAATTATATATGCTGCATGATTTTCTATACTTTCTAATACACTGATTCAATTTTTCATAAAACAGGCAAGGTAAGGACAAAGGTGGAGCGGAAAAAAGAGCAATTAGTCTTTCAGTGAGAGGGGCTGATTGTGTATATTTAATCACTGTTAAATGGTGCTCAGTGGTGCATGGACTGGCCTGCTTTTATGTACAGTCCACTGGTTGACATGGGAAAAGGGCTTGGCTAATTGAATTGCTGTGTTGTGTGCTGTAACAGATCTTAATCAGGCGAGAGCTTCAGCACACAGGGAACAAGACTATACATCTCCAGCCTTGACATCTGATCACTGCAAGAACAATTACAAAGTGACATGCCGGACTGCCGCACCGGTTTAGACGACAAAATGCGCAACTGATAAATAGCGCCACATTCTTTATAGCTCTCTCAGTTTTCCCGGCTTTTACGATCTCTTGTTTCCTCTTCATTTGCAAACTAAATGTGCCAATCAAGGTTTGAGGGGATGTTCAAGTTCTCCGCAATCACAAAGAGGCGCCTTCCAAGAAAAGCAAGATTAAAGTGTTTATATGATACTCAGGACCACTTCAGGAAAATGTATTCTGCATATAAATGTTATTTCATGCCAACAGTTAAATCAAAAAAGAGTTTCATGTTAAGGGCTAATGTTTGAGGAGGCACGAGTATATTATATATGTATGCTTGTATATATGTGCAGACAGTACATGTGTATATGTGTGGAGGAATAAGTAATAAGATTTTTTGTAATAGTAGCAATACTAAAATTAAACTTAATAACAAAAATGATAATCAGGTTAAAATCCTGTTATTCAACTTTTACTTATCTCAAAGAGTTTTTCACCCTCAGAGAAACCAATTTTAAAAACAGGCTTATATCATAAACCTTCACGTCTGTTTTCTGATCTGTTATTTTGCTTTAGGCCTAGATGATAAATTCAGGAATAATACTACAATAATAGCACATTCATAATGTACTGTACATTGGGTCCAATCAGTAAAACAGTTTACAGTCATGTCAAATTCACCAACCTGTTGCTCTAAGTTTCTTTTTTTGGCAGAAATACCTTTTGTTCAATTATTTTCAACTACTTCCTCCTGCTGTTAAAATAGTGCCAATTTTGAAAAGCTATCATCTGCGCAGATGTACATCAAAAGCCATCCAGTGGATCAAATAGCGTAATCCTCCTTTTTCATTGTAATCAATGTGGAACACCTGCAGGGAGTTTTTAGATTTACTGACGTCAGCTTAACAATGGCCAAACAGGAAGAAATAATGAATAAAACATTATATTAAAAAATAAACTGGTGGTAAGAATGACATGACTGCTATTAATGTAATGCACATTATGGTGAATTTACCCACTGAACCATTTTAGTATATACCATCTACACTTAATGTTGTTTTTTGGCCTTTATTAGTGACTCACTTTTATTTTCATGTGCTGGCTACAGTACCTCTCTGGCTATTATTCAACTCTCTATCTATTAAAAGTTTAAGTATCTGTCATGCAGACTGTCCCTTTTTATAGTGTCACATATCATATTAGTTCACTGAAACATGCATTGAGGTGTAAGAAGTATTTTAATGACGTAGGCAACTTCATCCTGTTGACTAATCTATAACAAGGGAAACTATTTTGTTTATATATGCGTTAACAATATAGTGCAATACTGAAGTAAAATGCAAGATCTGTAAAATTATGATAACACGTTCAATACTTTATCATATGTACTGTTTTCCAGTGTTGGAAAGTCTGCAGCTTTCTCAGACTTCTGTATCAATTTTCTCAGGAAAAAGTGAAAATCTCCGGCTGAACTAGATGGGGTTCATTCAATTCTGGACTCCCTGCTGCTGATCCAGAGGAGGCACCACAGCTGGAATGCCATTACTCTGCTTTTATCACCAAATTCTGCACTGACTCCGGCCTCTACCTGCTCTGAAAACAGCCTGTGCTATCTCTCCATCTCTGGCTAGATTTAAAATTGCCTGGGCTATCCATCTTAGACTGGGGTGTAAATAGTATTCACTGTGCAGCTCCAGTGAGACAGAGTAAAATGGCCCATACCCTCCCGTTATATCCTGACAATAAAAAAAAAAAACAGCCGCTGTGTTAACTGCACTGATTAGAGGAATGAGACCATTCAGCGATGTGCAGTTGTCTATCTCCAAAACCTATTGTTTTTTTTGTTTTGTTTTTTTTAACTGAGCATTTTGGATATGAACATCAAAACAGATCCGTGGCCCTACTAGATTTCCATGTGAAATTCGAGATGTATTTGTTGAGGAGGTGTTGTCCCTGGCGATGGAGGGCTCCATATGGTCTGCATTTGTTTACCCAGTCATTACAAACCTCTCCACCCTGTGTGACTGTGCTGTTGTCTTAGCGGGAGCTGCGTTGTCACACCACCGGCACCCTCCCCTCTTCCTCATCTCCATCGTCACAGGAACAACAGCCACAGGGGAGAGCCGGTCCACAGGAAATTAGGAGTGTGACAAGATAAGACCCAGCATTCATATGATACTGTTCCCTGGCAACCAGTAAAAGCAGCAGAGAATGACAAAAAACAGAACAATGTGTAAGAAAAGGTGCGCGCTGATATCACTGTAATGGGCGCTTAAATTCACCTATAGACTCTGAATGCTGCAAGACAAGCTGAGCAACCAACACACTTACTTTCTTATAACTCATATATAAGTAACGCTATCTATATATCTAGTTGCCTGCGGTATAGACTGCCTAGCTGGCAAGTCGATATTTCACTATCATTCTTTGAAACACTGCCAGGAAGATGTGTGACTGTAGGCCTATCTCACATTGTGCTTTATGGGTTTCCACATCAGCATGTACTGATAACGTGTTAGTAAAGCAGCTGTCCCAGCCAACAGAGTTGCAACGAAACTCATAAAAACTTCCCCCAGTTACCCAAAATCCCTCAGTTCTAATCTCATCACACTCTGGGAAGATGATGAGAAAGTGTCAAGCGTGCAAAATAAAGCAAGTTAGAAATGAGTCAAGTTCTGGAAGAAAGTACTTTGTAAACAGGACTGAGAATAGAAAGCCTTGAGCAGGTTTGTGTTGTGGCTCCACAGATGTCTGCAGGTTGGATATTAAGCAGCAAATGACAGATTCTGCAGACAATTACAGCGCATTGACAGGCAATTTCTGTGTCTGCCATCTTATCTCATTCAATCTAAATTGTCCTGATGTGATGACGCCCACTCATTCAACCGTCTCTGCGGATTAAAATGAACACAGTTTCACCCCAGATTGTTCACCGATGGCAGAGTGGGAAAATGTTTTCTTTTTTATTTTAATGATTTGGCTGCTTACATAAACTCCTTTCTTTGTTGTTCCTCATATTTCAGTTTACTGTGAGCTACAGTCCAGCTCAGAAATACATCAGACCATCAAAAAGACATCTAAGCCCATGCAGTGTGCATGCACCCCCTCACTCTCTCAGCACTATTCAGCCTGAATACAAACTCAGTGCCCCCCCACATACTGAGCAGGAAGCAGATGTACAAATGTGTACAGTGACAGCTACAGTTAATATTGCTTATGTTCAACAAGTGACATTTTCTTTATATATTTGTATAAGTGTTAAATCAACCATTGATGTGTAACTGGTTTGAAGGCCAGAGTTGAGGCTTATGGTCAGTGTCATTTTTCTGTTTGGAGCCAGGATCTTCCAAACAAGGAGTGCAGGGTGTTTCCTTTCATGCTCTGGAGACACACACAATGTTCTGACACAGTGAGAGTCCCAAAGCAAGGCAGAGGTGAGTCAACTGCCAATCACAGCTGTCAATCAACACACATAGCAGGCAAAGCTACATAATTTTTCAAATCAGATTAATGAAAAATAATTTCCAAAATGACCACTTGCACACATATTACAGGGAGTGAGTTTAGTGCTTAAGGCCATAATGACTAACTTTGTTTTTTCAGTGAGTAGCTGACAATTTTTGAATGGAAGTCAATTGGAACATCTAGAGGCCATCTATGGCATTACACTTAAAAAAAAATGCACTTTTGCATTGCCTTCAGCCTCAAGCCGTAGCAGTTACCACTTGGTTTTATAATCACAAATAAAACTTTAAAGTTGAATGAATAAATAAACTGAATTTATTTCAATCCGTCGAATCTTGTAGTCTGTGTTGAGCCAAAATCAAAGTGAATCTTAGAGGAGGCAGGTTACATATAAAGTCAAAAGTCGAATATGCTTCTATGGGAGTTGATGTTTTAAGAAGTTTTAATTCTTAAAGATCTATCACATTTATTGCATCATACCATCAGTGTTTCTAGCTAATGTCTACACAGGTATATTGACTGTTTTTCAGTGAATAAGCACAGACTGCAAAGTCTCCTGTGGTGAATTTTCACAAATGTTTTGAAGTGAACAACCCTGCAAGAAAACAGAACTAAAGTTATAGCAAGGTTCTCTGTTTTCAGATTTTTCAGAGTTGCACCTAAAAAACCTTGTTTTTTGAGAAGTAAATGACCTTGTAGGTTTCTTTAAACTTGCTGTTATGCACCGTGTTGTTTCTGACTTGCTGGAGGCTTGTGATCAATGTAGTTTTCAGTATGCACGGTCCTATTGACGCGATTGCCCCCTCTCATCCAATGAATCACTGCAAACAATTTAAATTGTTCAGCAACTCAAATTGTTCTGATGTCTTGCTCGTTGATGACTCTTTGCGTAATTGGATCGTCAACTGGTCCCTTAAGAGCTTTATAGCTGAGATTATGAACGAGCTGGAGCCAGAAAAACAGATTGCCTCAAAAATGCAAACATTATTCTTGTTGTTATAATTGAATAATAACTCAAAAAATAATATTTCTTCATGAACTAAATCAACTACATGACTATCAGTTACTGTGGAAAAATAACCTACACTCTCAAATAGAAAGTCTGACATGAGTAAAATTGAGAAAGCCTTTCTGGTATAATTCCTGCAATTTTTTGTTATGAGTGAAAAATATGAGCTGTAGTCATCATCTTCTACTATATGGTACTGTAAATCAGATTAAGCAGACTCATAACTCACATAAATCACACACATAAGTTTTGGATGCATTCTGATGTATAGGAACCATTAACCATTAAACCATGCTGATAGGCTACATGCTGGTAGGCTACATGCTGATAGGTTTGAGGTTATGAAGCCCACACACACACACACACACACACACACACACACACACACACACACACACTCTGTGAACTCCTCTGCCCTCAGACTAAGCCTTCAATATTCTCTCTATCACAGCTTCAAAATCAACAACACCTTGATCCACCTGCTCACCTACACCATTACTGCGGAGCTCAGATCTCATCCCCACAGCTTTACTGACATCATTACATAATACTCTCTCACACATCATTCATTGATTTACTGCCTATCCACAAAAGCATTCTCCTGTTACTGTTATGAGGCATCCTTTAGTTACATATGAGAAGAAAGAATCAGTTGTTGTTGCTGCTTCTAATGGAGTAATGTAGAACTCCTGCGGCCACTAACAGCAACCTGGAGGACGATGTAAATCAGTGTGGCAGTCAAGCTGAGGTAGAGCATTTATCAAGCATCCATGGGTTTAACAAATGTGGGTGACGACAAGCAACCAGAACAGATCACAACTGTGAGCAAAAATCTGTGTCAGGTGTCATTTTTAATTACAATAACAGCCACCCACTGGGCTGAAAGGCAGTAAGATGAACTGCTTTGACAGGTGATTTTTCTAGTCAGTGGACATGCATTAGAAAGTGATCATCTGTTCACATACATGTGCTGCCATAAATTAAGCTATTTCTGGATATATGTTTTCACAGAGTGCAGAGTGAATAAAATAGGACAGCAGTGTGATTATGAAAGGACAAGACTGTGTATCCACAACAATTAATACTGATGTTAGTAATAGTCAGCCATGTGTCTTCATTAATATTTCCATTAAAGTATATTTATATTTCAAACTTTTGGTCATCTCTGACCTTTTAAAGAGACTCAAAAGTGTTTTTAAAAATTAAATTGATCTGCGATGAAATCACAGCAGGAGATCCTCTTAGTGGAGAAGGAGAGCCAGACATCGGAGGTGCACTTAGGAAAAAAGGGAGTTACTGAAAACAGATCACAGAACACAAACACACTAAGCAGAAGCACTGACCTTCAGCAGGTCCCCACAGACATCTCAGCCTCACAGTTGGAAACCAATAAGAAACATGTGACAAACGATCTGACAGAGCCGCAGTCTTACAGAGACATTTAGATTTTACATTTAACATTTTCTGTCGCCGTCACAGTGACAGCAGGAACATTTAGGAGAGCCGCTGCCAATTTCTACTGCCGTTCAGAGTCCAATAGCTTTTATATGCCTTTAGAATGCAGCTAAACACTGGCTATCATCCCTAATGTTGTCACCAAAACAAAACTGATCTGAGCATTGGAGCCTGTGAGTAACGCAGACTTCTATGGCTTGAGGATGAATTCAAATAATACAAGTTATTGTGTGATGAATAAATTCAACTCTATCCATGTGTTTAATATGAAAATTAGTTAGTATGAACTATAAACAGTTTAAAGGCACTGTAAAATTTAGTTTTACTGCAAACTTCCCTTTTTCTAGCCCATCCAAACAACATTTCTGAAAAGAATTTACTTGAGTATGGTGGCAAAACAACACAACTAGTTTGTTAACTTCAGTCACAAATAAACCTTCTGTCACAAAGTGTGATGTATGGGAAACCCCCTGCTTGGATTTTATAAAATCTCCATAAAATCATTCATCAGGTTTAACAGCAATGAGTCTGCAAACCTAATTAATCTGTCACACTGCCTGCAGTGGAAAGTTTCACTGACAAATCCTTGTAAGATAAAACATGCACAACACATTTTTCCTCTCATACTTATTCAATTATTAGGATAACAAATTAATTTGCTTTAGGATTCTGCTTAAGTTTCCAAAGTTTCCAAAGATACGCTGACTGGATTTTGGGGTGTCAGAACAAGCAGAAGGCGAATAAATTAGCTACTTTTTAATAATATGGAAAAATCATATATGGAAATTATACTATGGAAAATTCTGTTATTTAATAGGTTAATAAAATAAGACATTGGGCTATACTTGAAAAACAAGAGATGATAAATGTATAACCAATTCATGAGGGGTTTTCTATATAATTAAATTGTACAACCAGCCAAAGTCAAAGAAATATAGTTTGTGATGGCCTTAGACAAGAACAGATATCTGTGTTAAAAGGCAAACTAACGTTATAAACAACAGCTGAGAAAGAGATAAGAGCTGAATGTGTTTTGGTCATGATGATGATCGTAGCGACAAGCCCTCATCATCTTCCTCTTCTAGCCCAGTTTCAGTTTCTTAAACCAAACGTCTCATGTTCAGCAGGGTGTCAGGTTCACCCCTGGGTGCTGCCACTACAGCACCATCACATAAAAGCGACGTGTCACTCCAAATCACGTACTAGGTCTTCCTCTCCACAAGCAACCTCTCTTATGCTATGCACACATCCTGTTTCTCTGTAATGCCTCCCTTTTCTACCATCCCTTTAGTACTTAAACCTACAGTCATGCTCTCTGGTTTTAGCCTGTTATCTATCACACTGCTGTGCCTCTCTAGGATATTATGGAGAACAGTGTTTGTCAGTGGTTAACTCATCAGTGGAGAAAGTAAACAAGGGCCCTGGATGTCTTACACTGAAAATATTTATTGCATTGTGGCCAAGGAGTATCAATTTTTCCACTGCACAGTTCCAGCACTACTGAACTCCACTCTACTCTGTTTGGGTACTTTTTCCACTAGCCCACAGTACCTACTCTGGGTGGGTGGGGTCGTCATAGCACAGCTGCGCAAATCTGCCGTCACGTCTTTATGTACGTGATACACAGACACACACAATGGAGGACACAGAGACAGTGGTGTACTAGCTGTTTGTTCTGTGGCTTTTTGTCACAATCCGAGCAAGAGATGGCTGCAGGAGGCAAGACGTTTTTAAAAAATGGCGGCTTTGATTTTTGTGCCAGACGTTACATCAATGACTCTTTCAAGTGAAGACAATCTGACCAATCAGTGGCCGCCAATCGGTAGACATCACATTTAGTATCGGCTCAGCTTGCTTGGAACCAGAGCAGAGCAGGTACTAAATCAGGTACCAGGTATTAAGCTAGAGGAAATGGAAAAAATTTGAGTCGAGTTGAAGAGCGTAGAGTAGAGCTAAGATGGCCTAGTGGAAAACCACCTAAAATGTCATCAATGCACCCTTCAGATGCATGATGCTATTGCGACTCTGAGGAAACTGTCCTCCATGGAGAGTTTCCATGGAGGCCTTCACAGGCAGTACCACACAGACAATGAAATGCCATTACCCTCTGACCTTCGTTGCTACAGCAATGCTGTATCAACATCACAGTGACTCCCGCTTTCCCCAAAACACCAGACAGTTGCCTTCACAGTCTCAAGGAGACAGTATATCTCTTTACCAAGATCAGAGGGCTGCCTCCACTGTGACCTCTAGAACCATGCTTCACACTAAATATCAAAAAATCCCTAACATAGGGCACTGATAAGACATTGCTTAGATGCCATATATCCAAGCAATACTGCTTGGTTGAGGAAATCTGAATATGCAAAAATATTGAAAGAGAGAGTATGACAGATGATTTGGCAAAACCCTGAATTAAGTTTAATTAAAAGCATTTTTAATAAACACACATAATATAATTAAGGTTGGGCAACTAAAGCTAGAGAGAGATCATCAAATGGCTGCAAAGATAAAGATAGAGAGGAGGCCACACACAAACCCCATAAAAATACACCAACCACTGCCGCAACTAACAATTGTTTTAACTATCAACATTTTNTTAATAAACACACATAATATAATTAAGGTTGGGCAACTAAAGTTAGAGAGAGATCATCAAATGGCTGCAAAGATAAAGATAGAGAGGAGGCCACACACAAACCCCATAAAAATACACTGCAACCACTGCCGCAACTAACAATTGTTTTAACTATCAACATTTTATTAGCTGTAAAACGTCAGAAAAAGGCTCACTAAAATGTTGTTTTTGTTTGACCAAAAGTCAAAAATCCATATGAATTCAATTTCCCTTCATGTGCTTCATGTCCTCACATTTGCCGTTTTAGGATAAAAATGACATTTTTTTACAATTATATTAGTAGTTGCAGATTAATGTTCTAGTGATTGGCTAATCACTGCAGCTCCAAATATAAATCAGGGAATTTTTATTAACGCTGATAATGGCAATGTGTTTCTCTCAGCACATTATCAGCAATAAAAAGTGTAAGATCTAGGTCTGCAAACTCATTTGACAGGTACATGTTGCTCTGTGGATATTAACCACCTTTAGGGAATAAAAACAGCACCTAACTGTCTCCTTCTACCTCTATGACATTTCACCACTGTAGAAGTAATGCTCCATTCTTTTTTCTTCTCCATTGAGGAAGGCCCTCTTTTCTCTGCACTAATATGGAAGCCTTGTATTCAAGTGTCATATCAATTTATTGTTTATTCTAGCTTTCATTACAGCTCTCCACCCGAGGTCTCATTGTTTCCAAATGCTCTGACAAAGCCATAAGTAAAATGTTCTTCTGTATATTTACAATTTGGTATGATTTAGTCCTGGCAGCGATGATGAGACATGCTTATGGAGAGTCTGACCGAGTGACAGACGCAATACACAAAAAGGGGAATGTCTCGATAATACATAATATAAGAAAAATAAACAAATATATCGTCTGAGGGAGAGCAAATCTGTGTACTTTAAATAAATTACAGATAAACAGTGCCAGTTACATGTTTGGATACAATTTATCATTCAAGGTAATGGAAAGGTAGGTCCATAAAAAGGGGAAATACTACGCATATTTGCAGATCTCCATTTTATTTTGGGGCTGTGCTGGCATATGTTTGCATGATTTACACTATATTATTTATATTATACTGGCTCATTATGCTGCTCCTCAGTTCAGCCTCTGTTTTAAATAGGCTGTTTAATCCCCTACTCCTGATGAGCACTATACTGTAACTTTGTAAACAAGTTAGTGCTCTCAACTATTTAAAGCCTTTGTTTTTGACTTGCATGGATCATTTTACATGTCCACCTCAAGTTTTATAACTTGACTATTTTTAAGCACACACATCCAACATTATAACAGTGTGTATGACAGAAAATCACATTATGTCCACTTTAGGAAACACTTAACAGCACATTATATGTTGGTATAGGAAGCAAATTGGAAGCTGCAGAATCATTCAACATGACCAGTAGGCATACTGGGCTGAATTGTTTTGTACATGCATGCATACTTGCACACACTCCTTCCCTGTTCATCTGCATGCCCCAGCAGTCACGTGTTACATGCTACCATATGACCCTTTACCTCAAAATTAGTATGTGAAAGTCAGTACGTTTAGCATGTCCACAGGCAGGCTGGCAGTCAGACAAGCTGTCAGTTCCCATCAGCTGCTCTTCATCTGTGATTCAGCAGCTGGATGCGGATCCAGAGGGGTAAAAAAAGAGAGAAAGGCAGAGGAATAAAAGTTGAATTTTTGGGTACAGGCTGGGGTTGGCACTTTGTCAGTCTTTACTCATCCAAAGCTCCGTTTGGGCTTCCCATAGGCCAACAACATGTCAGGATGACAGTGACAGGATGACAAAGAGACAGGAAGTCACAGGCAAACAGGTTAACAGGAGCCCAGATTTAGCAGGAAAGCTCAGTCACCTCCCCTTTGGACCCTGCTGACTTTTACAAATCACAGAGTCACTCATTCACAGTCTGATTCTGCACCAATGTCATCATGACACCTTTTGAGGCTAGAATAAATTGTGTGTTGATGTGCGTGCAGTTTACACAGTAATAACTCTAGGCAGTGTGATTAAACCCTTTTCTCCATCTCCCCTCTCTCTCTGTTTGACAAGGTTTCACTCTGACACATGGAGGTCCTGTGAGTCACATCAGAGCATGTTTGATTGACGACAAAATGACACTAATATGCAAGATTTGACTCTAGAGATATACTGTACTGTTCCAAGTCTAGCAATAAAAGTTAGGTTTTATTTTTGTAGAGAAATTCACATTCATATTTATCTTCTTTAAAGCATATCTTTTTCAATTTCAGTAATGTATTTTCTGGTTGTCAGCTTATTGTTTCCGCAGCACTACCAACGAAGAAAAAACCCTTCACGTAGATAAGACAACACCACAAAAAGCTCTTAAATACTATTTATAGTGACAGCTACATGTACATGACTGTTAGATATGGCTGCTTTTCTCTCTCTGCTTCTTTTTTGTTTGCCATGTCTTTCCATTGTTGTTTCCCATTTGTCTATGTCTTGGGGAACTTAGTTTATTATTTACATGGTATACAGCTTCCTCTTTCTTCCTTACATTACATACTGGTAAAAGGTTTGGAGGAAACAAATACTTTATCTTACTCTTTACAATATTTAACCAATATAAGAATCTTGCTTCAAGTTGCCCTACATAACCCTAAAACATTAATTATGCATATGTAGGAAATTGAATATGTTGTCAGCTTTTTTTAAGATATTCCATACTTTGTGACCTTGTGTAACCCAATTCAGATAGTGTTTCCCTCATACTGTACTTGTTATAGCGCCATAGCTATATATATATATATATGACAGTTGTTTTTTGCAGCTGGGAAAAAAGTAAATCAGAGATCTGTAAGCAGGATGAAGGATGAGGATGTCATGTTCCTAAGCCAACACTAGAAAAACGGTGACATACGATTTCACAAGAATTGCAGCATGTGCAGAGAAGAGACTGCACAAATAGTCTGTTTTCTGAAATAAGAACTCTTAAATTTTTTCAGTCAATGTGTGAAACATTAAATTAATGGCTCTGCCAACAGTAACCACCACTGCAGCTTCAATGGCAACCAGAAATCATGTCAGTGAGGATACAGTACTCCACTGATAAAAATAACAAATACAAATAATACAACAGCAAGCCACAAATGATGTCACATATACCCATTGAGCCTCATGAAGATAAATATTATAAGATAAACAAAAGCAGCTGTTTATGTAAAAGAAGACTTGAATTATTTAGTCAGCTGTTTTAATAAAAATGTCAATAAAAACAAACCAACAAGTTAAGAAACGAATATGAGTAGTAGGCTGCAATAAAAGAACTCATCTGCATGCACACACTCATATCTGACTATTGCAAGCACCAAATCTGGAGATGAAATGGTATTTATGGATCCTGTGTCTTCACTGTAACACACACACACACACACACACACAAGCACAACAAGCCTGTGGGATCATCTCTGAGCTGATAATCGATGAGAACAGCAAACCCTTACAGTACAAGATGCTCGGATTAAAGAGAAGAGCTCAGTGTTATCAGAGCAACTCTCACAAGAAAAGTTCAGCGGCAGAGGGTTACATTTAAGGTTCAACTTCTTTTGAGTCTTTTGTGTGTGGTGAAGTCTTTTTTAAGGGCTTGGAAAACCCCTGAGTGAAAAAGGAAGATCTGGCTTATTTTTGTAAGGCAGAATAAAAGCAAAAAAAATAGAGGGCAAAACCTGAAGCAAGGATTATCCCTTTACATAATGTCTCTGCAACAATGGATCACCCACATGACATACTAATTACTTCAGTGTGAAACTAACCTCAGTAAGGCAACTTCTCTGAAGCCAATTAAATGTGCACACTTTAAGAACTTCTAAATGATGTAACTTTTATGTATACTGTCATAATGTCATGCCATGTTAAATATGGACAAAGTTCCAAATGTTGAGGTGAAAATATGACTGCTCCATTTTTTTCCCCATTAAAGTGACATTTGTTGGCTACCCGGAACTAACCTCAAGTGACTAACATAATGACTGTTCACTGGTAACTGCACATCATGCCTAACAACTGTCATCCACCTGTGGTCCCATTCACTCCTAACGACTGTTGTTGGTCAAGTGAAAGTCCACTAATGAAGTATTGTCTCAGGAGACTGGTGGGTGGACACTTTCTCAGAGGTTAAAAACAGTGGGTCTAATTCCACTGTTTGTCAGACTGGTGAGGACTAGTCAGACTGATACGTTGCGAACTGAGGAAGTTGCTTGGATAAGAGGCGAAACGTCTTCATAGGTCCAAATCGAGTTGATTCAATTGTTGCCTGGAATAAATATGACCTGGGTGAATGAGAACATCCACAGACTTAAAGTGATATTAGATTGTGTTTGCATCCCAACCTCTGTATGTTAAGGTGATACTGTACCTACTAAAACTCTTTACATTAAAAAAAGTTATGCCTATATTATTTTTCTCCTTGTTTAACTTCAAAAACAGGGGTTATACCTACTGTAGTAGTAAGACGTAAGACTATGGAAGTGTGACAATTTATACCCAATAAATGAAACATAAATAAAGTGATTATTAGTTTATTGTTAGGTTATCGGCTCCAGTTATTACATTTGTAAAAGATTTCTTTTGACTAGCCGATAATTTAACAACATCAAATAATATAATAATGTTATTGACAAAAAGTTATTACATTATTGGTTCAGAAATTGCATTATATTATTGTCTGTATTATAATAAAAATAGGCAAAATGATCATGTTATCGGTCATTATTGCAAGCTACAGACAAAATAATGCTATAAATAACTGCAGTGCTTTTAATTCAGCTTCTTTTTACAATAAGAGTTTATTGCCCATCATTTTCATTTCAGAGAACATGTGTTACCTGCCTGGCTGTCTCAACTGATACTGTAGGCTAAAGCTTTGAGATGGAAAGTGGAAAAAAACAAAAATCACAAGTTTTATTGTAAAAAGAAGTCAAATTAAAAGCTGAGTTTTAAAAAAAAATGTGTTGGCAACATACACACGTGTACTGCTAGAAATTAATAAAGATGACTTGGAATAAGCTCTTATTGTAACAGGCAGGATGAAAACTGGATGAATAACTTGTATATGGGACTTGTTCATATTAATATATCATCTATTCTGTATTTTTTTAAAAACATTCTCCAAACAAAAACAACATCAGTACATGCTCAGAAAAATGTTACTTAGCAATTACACGTGACAGTATGTTACACAATATAGTAGTGTCAGCATTGCATAAAGTGTTTCCATAAGGCTTCACACATGTATCCCTACAGCTCTTGACTGCTGCGGTCAGCCGGTTTGAGAGGAGAGGGGATGTTTCTGTTGTCACGTATTGTATGTAACACTCACTGTCAGTGGATGAGGTCTCAGTGATCTTCTCCCTCCTCTCCTGCTGGTTTAATTATCGCAGCCCCAAGGATTATTTGTGTGGTACTAGTGGAAAAATTTACACTCAGCAGGGAGTTCAAACAAGATAAAACACCAGCAGAGGATTTCTCCAATCAAGCTGATGCAGAGATGCGTTTCTGTCTTCCATCATGGCCACAGTGTATTGAACTTTTCTGATCACTGCGCACAGTGTGACTCCCCACACTAAGTGTAAAGGGAATGACAAGCATCTTCTTAAAAAACATGACATGTCAAATATTAGACTACTTAGCTTAGATGCTTTCTCAGCTGTCACTGTACAGAGAATTAACCAGGAATTGTACACGTGACATCTGCAGCAGAGACGAAAACTCCACGTAGGCACATTCATCCTCACATGAAAGAAATTCTAATACTGACTTTTAAGATTCAGACACTATCTAACACTACATATAGTCCTTCAGCATTAGCTTCACCACAGGCGTACATGTTGCCTATGCAGATTTTAACATGACAAATATTCAGCCCATCCTAGAACAAGTGAGACCAACTCATGTTCATACAGTAAATGGTTGTACAGGAGAGTAGTAACTATAGCAAATGTGTACGTAAGAGTACATCTAAACCACCATATTCAGGTTTATTTTCATGATATAGGTGTTAAGAAAGATTTAGTGAATTCAGCCAGGTCTGTCATTAGCTACACTAGTTACACTAAATTAACTGATTAGTTCAAATAAAAAGAGCAAGGTAAGAAAAACAGAAGTAGTAGGAAAAGCAAAATTACCAATATATTTACTGTGGTAACTTTTTTTAAAGCCATGCTAGTGGTATAGGTTCAGAGTTTTCAGTCTGTGCATGAGTCAGTCCAGACTGAAATATTTCAGCAAAGACTGGATGCGTTACCATTAACTTTTGTACTGACATTCATGGTTCCCAGAGGACAATTGTAATGATCCATTGTCTTTTCATCTTGCACTGCCAGTAAGTTAAAGTTTTATGCACTGAAATCTCAAAATCTACTTGATGAATTGGCCAAAAAAAAATTGTACAGACATTCATAAAGCCATAAAGTCACTGGCAAACTTTAAATCAGTATCTGAGAAACAATTGAAAAAATATTAAAACATATTTCTATACTATGAAGAGTGTGTGTTGATAAAAGAAGGCTACATTTCTCATTATCAGCTCAGTGAGTTTGACGCTAAAAATATTGCTTAGTTAAGACTGTACTGAGAAGTGAAGTAAAAACACTGTGACTGCAGTTCATTTAAGCTTAAACTTATATCAGTATGGAAACCTTGGTGNGTGTGTGTGTGTGTGTGTGTGTGTGTGTGTGTGTGTGTGTGTGTGTGTGTGTGTGTGTGTGTGTGTGTGTGTGTGATTGCATTGCACACTCTTGAATTCTCCAAGCACTAAAAGCCATGAGTGCACAAAGTTAACATATGCTCAATCACCACTTAGCCCCAGTGCACTCTTCACCTCCTGAGGTGACACACACAAAATTGCACACACATTGAGAACATTTAATTTATGCAATGATCTGAATAGACCCGAAAACAATAGTGTCGGTCAAGCTTTTATTTTTCATCATTTGTCAACATCGAGTCCACTCTGAGCAATCATTTATTCCTCACACACAGTATCTCTCTTCCTCTTTTTTTGTTGCCGTTGTTGCATGTGTCTCTTTCCCATTCCAACTTTGTTCTTTATGTGTTGTTGTTTGCTTTCATCATGCGTCATTGCTATATTTAGTATTCATAGTAGCAGTCAATACATTATTACTGATACTGTTTTTAGTTCAGATTTCTAGTCTGACTTGAAATTTGACACACAAGTAAAGCCTCTTGGATCAAAAGTCCACCATGATGCATCTTTTACAATTTTTGATTTTTCAAAAAAGACCAAAATCTCTGTAGATAATCATCAGATCAAGTTAATCAGAAGTTGTATAAAGCTTGTTGATATGTTGTTTGCATTTTAATACATTGATTAATAAACTTGAAAATGGGTGGGTGGCAATTACTCACTGACGATTTGTTCAATCATCATATATCTTGGTAAACATTTGGTTCATGTTGTTGATCTTGACTGACAAAGGAGGTGCCACAAATACCACAAACATGCACCTTATTTCACTGAGTAGCAAACAACAAATTACTATATCGGTTTCAGCAATGAGTGAAAAAGGGGTTAGAACCCTCCTTTTGCTGTTCGCTGTTATATTTTTGAGTCCTGTGGGCTGGTTAAACAAAGGCATTACAACTTTTTTCAGTCAAAGGTCTGCTGAGGGGCATTTGGACTACTCTAGCATGCTCTGGTTAAAAGACTAATGGAAAACAATACAGCTACCACAGAGCATAGTCTCAGAGTTAAGTATAGCTCATCTGATCAAATAAAAACATCAAACAACAGTCTGGCATAATAAAATAAAACAAATAATTGAATTGTGTTCATTTTAATTAGTTGCCAACACCCTAAGAGAGTCGTTTCTATGAGTAGCCAAACACAGGCCCAAAATGAAATCTGTGTTTTTATTTTGTTTAGGGGAAAGAGCCAACATGTTTCAGAGAAATTGATTTTGTTTTGTGGTACACCTAGATGAAAATTTAATGATTCCCTTGAGGAAACTGGGCTGCTGCTGTGGCAAATGATTGCAAAAAAGAAAATATACGGTGTAAATAAAAATTGACTGAATCGGGTGAAATGGATGAAAAATATGCAATTTAGATCACAGCGTGGGCAAAAATAACTGCAGTGTGACATGATGAGATACAAAATCCAATAAAAATATGCATGGTATTAAATCTACAGTAAGTACGAAAAATATTCAAGACATTTCTAAATTGAATTTGGAGACATAATTGTTATGTTGTTGACATTGTTATGACTCATGAAAGTTGAACTTAACACCTCCAGTGTGTTTATGACACCTGATTTTGTGTTGACGTAGTATAAAATACAGGATTTTGCTCATTTACAGAGATTTAATAGTGTTAGAATCTGTAAACACTCAGATTTCATAACATTTAGTGGAAACACAGAATAAAGTGAGGGTCATTCCCCCCAATTATTGATGTTTACACACACACACACACACACAGGGGAAAGAGAAGGCCATTTGTTTCATAACTACTTACATCGAATTCATATAATTGGGTTGCAGATTTGCCTTCATGTGATCAGTCAACTGAATAAACTGGTGAACATTAACTGATTATAGCACAGAGCTGGTAAATTGTATTGAATTTGGGGGCAGGCAGTAGACCCGAGCACAGATCAGCATCACTGCTTCACTTCACACAGAAGAAGAAAAGTAGCAAATATGAAGCAAGAATTCACCAACAGGCGAAAAACACAGCAACTGAGATCAGGGGTGAGCTGACCCAATCCCATCGTAGAGAGTTTTGGACCTTTGGCTGCTTTGTCTGAACCATGCATAATGACAACAGCTTGCATGGAGAATATCCATGCACAGCATGATGGAACTGGAAAAGGTCAGCAACTATGATTAGTTTTTCACACTTACTGGCCAAAGCACCTGCCGCTGATGAGGCTGGACATAATAGTCTGAGCACACAGGACCTCAGTCAGTGATTTCATGCTGTTTTTCATCTACTGTTAAATATTCCAACTGAATTTTTTATGATGTTTGTAGTAAATATGCAGAATGTCACATCTGAAACAAATGAATGGTAAAGGGCTAACCGGGATTTGTGGTTTAGAAAGTTAGATAGAGTTTCCTGTTAAATATCCTATGCATGTAGGAAATTATCTCGACTGTAGACAGTGCAATTACATCAACTGTCTAGTTTTTATGCAAGCTTTCTTTGAAACTACCATCCTCTCAGGAGCTCCTCTCTATCTCTGTCTCATAGAGCTTTCCTTTGGTGAGTCAGCCAGCATGGAGAGCCAGACATCAATACTTGATCAGGGTCCAAAGCAGCCCGCAGCTACCCAGCTCCACCAGCTGGTCAGGGCAGCTTCACTGTGAGAGAGAGAAGAGTCGGCAAGATGGAAGAGACTGAAGCAGGATCCTGCAGGCTCAAAGTGTTCAGAGAGTGAACAGGAAGTGCTCGGCAGTAAACAGTCAGCCACGGCAGGCCCGCAGCTATCACTGTGGTCACTGAGTGCATGTCCTCTGTTCTTTTCCTGACACTTTTTCAAATTTTTAATATACATATTTCTTAAAATGTTAAATTAAAGTGTCAAACTGTTAAAAGTACTTGGTTGTATGGTGTGCTATAAACAAAGGCTTCCATCATCTCTCCAGCAGAGCTGAACCGCTCTGCCTGTGCAACTCATTACATTATTTGACATAAATGTAATGAGTTGCACACTTACATTGTGGTCCCTGCCATTCTATTTAGTCCGTGGGTGAGGCACACACAAGCCACACACACACACACACACACACAGACACACACACACACACACTGCATACTACAAGATCAGTAAAGTTTGAATACAGGTTGCACTTTAAAAGCACATGTGATTAGTCTGATATGAATGATATATGTAAATCCTCTTAGACAATGTAAGAACAATATAGAACAGCAATAAGAAAGAGGCGTACTCCCGCTATATCGTTTCCTCTCAAAGAAAGATTGGTCAGTGCCGTTAATGATGGGCCTGGCTCTAGCCTTTCATAGACACCACAGTACCAGAAACAGGAATTGCATTCAAGACCTCACAAGCTATTTCTGCTCTGACATTTTCAGTGTCAAAATATGCACTGTGGTAAACAGGGTAATACATTATAATAAACTTACACTACATGGAAGCATCTCTGAATAAAGAATCAGCCTATTATGCTGTAGGCATGGTGTCTGTTATAGTCTTATTTATTTTATAAAGACATATGATGCCTATGTATGTTTTGACAAATTTATACAATTTCCTCAAAAACTTTTTTTAGCAAAGAAATAAATATGAATCAAACTAATTTTCAGAAGTCAAAAATTTGCTTCCTTTGAAATGAACATGCATTTTTGGTGGATGTAGCAGCCATCAAATTTAAAATTGATTACTTCAGGACAAAAAGTAATTAGCCCATACCCAAGAGTTAAAAAATAATGAAATAAAAAGTAATCAAATTTGGGCGTTAGGCTACGGCACTAACTGATTAAATCAGTGCTCCTGAATTATTTTGGTTTAATGAAAATGAAAAGTTGGGCTGAGTGGCAAATAATGGGCTAGTTTTATTTCTAAAGCTTGGAGAATTATGCAAACTAGACTGATTAATATACGCATAGAACATGAGATGATTTTATTGGATTTTGTGTCACATATTTGTCTATGGAAATTAATCATCTGCCTTGTAAGCCTTTACTGCTGCAAGATACTATACTGATATCAGAATCCCCTCAACCCTAATCTCAGTATATTGTTGTTGGACATAATTTAGTCCATCTAAATATCAATATATCTCATCAATATTTACAGCATTTACAATTTTTGTAAATGGCCATATTTGTAACTTGGACTTACCATTTTCATCTATATAGGCGTGGGTGTTATTTTTTTAGTGATTATTGTTACTCTCATACTGCATAAAAATGCATAGTATGCACAACGTACGATGAGCTTCAAAATTTTCTGGGTGGGAGGGGGAGTATGTGAGCACAATCCTGCACACTGGGGGGTGGGGTACTGCAGGGGTCAATCTTAAAATATCCCAAACACAAAAAAAGTAAAATAAAAACACTGTCTGCCGAGCAGCTGAGGAATGTGCTTGTGTGTTTGTGGAGACGATGTTTGTTTGTCAAGTCCCGTGGGGCCCTGAATGTGTTAAGTCCCATGTGAGACAACAGGAGAGAGCCCAGCATCTGCCACACAAACTTCCTCCATTTTCTCCATCCTGCCACAGAGCAATGCTGTAGCTCTCTGATGAGACATTCAAAACTGTCACACTGTGACATCCTCTCAGAGAGCTTTGTCTTTAAGCAGCAGCCAGATGAAACGCAGAGGTATCCTTCCATTCTCATGCTAATAATAATAATGAAGAAAACATGAATAATATTTAAATGTCATGAATAGATTCTGTCATTATCCATCAATGAAGAGATAAAGAATTACCACAGAAAGCTCAGGGATGAGACACCAGCTGAGTTGTGTTTATTGCACAATTTTAATTGTAGAAGCAGAACAATAAACAGCTTCAAATTAAAGCTGTTTATTGGAATCAGCGAGGGAAGAAGTATTGAATAGAAATAGTACAACACAATAACATTGTTACTGCAGAGGTAAAAGTCCTGAACCAAAACTTTAATTAAAATACAGAAGTGTGTTAAAGCATTAAAAATGAAAGTAGATATATGTTGTTATATATTATTGACAGAAAAAGTTTGGGGGTTTTTTTGTTTCATTTTGTTTTTAAACTGTTTCAAGAAAAATAGACTAACAGAACTTGGATGAGATAAAACAAAACAAACTAGGTTTCATTTTAAATGTGTACTTTTTGCTGCAATTACAGAAAAGATTGTTCAGTAAAATAAAAATATATATATCTTTATGGAAAAAGTGTAGTTTTGAGCTAAGATTTGTTTTCTTTGGAAGATGAATTTCAGTCGCTCATATTATTCGATTATTACAGATTAATTCTCTTGTATGTAGCATTTAATGTTGTAACTGGAGGTAGATCAATTGTTAATCCGTTTAATATGAAACTAAGTTAAGGTCTACCTCCTGGCTTTCAACTACATATTGCTCTTTGTGTAGATGCTTCAACTGAGCAAATGATATTACTTTTAAAAGAGGGAGTGCATCTAAGAGATGTGGGCAACCGTAGTTTACTGGCCTTCAACCACACTGTGGAGATGTTTCACTTGAGCAAATTGCATCTATTAAAACTGGTCAATTTAAACATATATCCTGTTTTTCAAATTGATCATATGCTTCAGATGTTTCATATTTCCGATTTCATAGATACAAAACAGTCAATGGTTAGAAATGTAAAAGAATATCTAACACTTTATAGTTAGATATCTTGATCAAAAAGGAAGAAATCTGAAGAAGTGATAATATATCTAAATATATACTGTGCTGCATAATATGTGTGCATACTACATACATGAATAATAATGAGCTGTTTCTGTTAGTGCATGTATGTAAAGTGCATGTTAGTGAAGATGCAATGCTGTATAAAGCTTGGCTCAGACTCTTGGAAGAAAATCAGACAATAGCTGAGAAAATTGAAAGGGCAAGCTGATGCATGTTTGTCCTGCCAGCTCAGTGATTGTGACAGGCGTTCACTGTGAAACGTTCGCAGATCTCATCTTGATTAACCACAGTAGCAGCGTCCCACAGAGAGTCATTTGTGCCACAGTTTGACTGGACGAATACTTGTCCCTCCTGGCTTGAGGGGTCATGACAGTAAGCATCAGCTCTAATTGTTTGAACGGATTCACGTCACTTGTAGTGCTCATGGTACAGTCAACAAGGCTGCCTACAGTCTTCATGTGCCCATGTCCAATTAGTCCTGCAGTGTGGTAAATTTGTCTCCCTCATGAACAGCATCCTGATTTAAACCAAGTGATACTGTAGGCTTTGCAGAGCTGAGCAGTGTTTGTGCTGTGAATGTCTGAATGTGTGATCATCAAAGGATTTATACGGAGCATGGATCTGAGGATTTGACTTGGACCTAAGCTTGAAGCTACATTCAGCAGACTGTTCAGGCTGCACAGACAAGTATCAGTATGTCAATGTAACTTTGAGGCACAAAAAAAGAAGTTGGTCTAACATAGCAATGATGGTTTCACAACTTTTCAAGTCAAATAGTCGTATAACAAAAATCATCTTCCCATATGAATATTATACGTAGTACCTTCTGCTAGTAAGGTCCTTTCAAAATGAATGTAAGTGATTGAGGACGAAATCCACAGTCGTCCTTTTGTTCACAAATGTATTTTAAAATGTATTCCAAAGTAGATTAGAGTGAAACTGGTGGAAAAAATTATAACTATTTCCAATGTAAACTGAAGTCTATGGATTATCCCGAGTAACAAAAAATGTAATAACAAATTGAGTTCCATTCTCCTTCATTGTGTCAGAGAGTTGTCAAAAAATATTACAGACATCACAAAACTGCAGGACTTGCTATGAGTGAGAAAATATGTTCTTTGTAATTTAGGTCAACAGACCCTTCATGTGAAGTCAGCGTCTTCCATCTATAACAAATGTGTGACGTGTAAAATCCTTTCTCAATTCATCCATGACCAATTCCTTTAGGATGTGTCCTCACTGCTTTATGTGATGGACCCTTGAGACTTCAAATAGAAAAAAAAACTCTCCATATCCCATGAGTCTCTGGGCTCAGCTTGGAAGAGTGGTAGTGTTAAAGCAAGTATCCCCTGAGAAACGTCCTACTCACTGGGAAGGTTCACTCAGCAGTGAACTATGCAGTACTAAAGGGGACATGTACAGTATGAGCTTATACATGTATATTAAAAGAGCAACATGAGAACACTTCTGTCTGACATCAAATTTACATTTACAACCTTTAGAGACACTGTTCACTACAGTCAACAGTACAGTTTTAGAAATGCAGCTCTACACCACACACATATATATAGTCACACATCCACTGAAGCACACAAGCAGAATCAGAAAATTCCTGTCAAAGTGACACAGTCAGAGCTTCTCTCTGCTTCACTGGACGTTGTGCACCTGAGTCTCGGCCCGAGACTCTCGGCCTCTCGCCTGGATGCATCGGAGAGAGGTGGATCTTCCAGGAAAAAGCTGTGGCAAAAATCTGATCTCTCATCCCTTGGAGGGAGGAAACAGGTTTTTTTCCATCTACCTTTTA
>JANJYP010239668.1:0-10422 GCA_024605115.1 Rastrelliger brachysoma | reverse complement strand
CCCCCTTCCCACAATGGTGGGAGTGTGATTACAAGTCCACCATCATGGTCCTGAGAAAATGAAGGGATGGTATCTCGTAGGTAAGAGAGATGATAAGGAACAGTAACCCAGAGAAAAGAATCAACTGATGTCTGTTACTCAGCCCCGAGCTAGAGGCGTGGGTGTGCACACATATACACACAAGCTATTAAATTGTCAGAGCCCTTGCTAACACAACACATGACACACACATACTTCTATTTCATAAAAAGCATATACTTCAAGCCTACAACAGACTAATATGTGTTTTACTCATGGGTTAAATTGGGTTTATTTGTGGGGAGGAAGGGGGGTTTCAAGATTGCTATGGGTGTACATGTGTATGTATAGATTACAAACTCTAATTGTCATTTTATAAACTGTAAATAACATAAAACAAAGTGAGTCACAAAACTACAGCTTTTGAAAATATCTTGCTGTAACTGCACTCTCCGGTGAATGTGTATGAAAAACATTTATAAATATGTTACCACTAATTTTAAAATATGAATAATACTATCACAGTATGTTTTAGATAAATTAAATTGCTCTACAAAACTAGCCTACATTATGTAACTAGTGTATTTTAATATTTTGCTCAAATAGCTGTCCTATCAAAGCAGAAATTCCAATATGTGCTAACTGTTAGCTTAGCTTCAGACCAAAGATTGGAGACAACCTGCCGCAAACTATCTTGTATTCAAGATATAGTATCATTTAAAAAAGATATAGTATCATTTAAAACAAATGATAACAGAATATCACAAACTTTTATACTCTGTTAAACTAGGGTGACCATATTCCCTGAATGTAAAACCGGGACAGTCTGCGCGTGACCTAATGCTCATGCATGGACATGCATTTTTACCTATGGTTTTTATATGTGTGCTTGATTACAGTAATCATTTTAACACTCATACTTATCATATATCACATATATCACATATCAGAGAATAATCAAGCATTTATTTTTGTTAACCAGTTTTACTACTGGTTTCGCGGTTTTAACGTTACTTGTCTGAAGCAAAAATCCCCCAGACAGGTTTTAAAGGAACTGAGTAAAGGCACGCAACCTGACTAGCGCCGGGTCGTCCAGTGTTGCCGTACCAGTTTATGTCTGAGGCAGCAATACAGTAACGTACAGGTCAAACTGTCTTCAGTGCAGCAGAGGAAGACACGCACACACACTGTGCTCCCACTCTCTTCTTGAGATGGTGGAAGTCATTTTACAGAAGTTTCAGCCATTGTTGCTCCTTTGGGTTCGCCTACCTTACCTGCACTTCACCGTAGAACTTGAACCGAACTATGTGGGGGACAGAAAGGAGCAGGGGTGAGAGTACAGTGTGTGTGTGTTTGTATCTTCCTATGCTGTTCTGGGCTGCACTGAAGACAGTTGACCAGTATGTTACTCTACCACCACCTCAGACATGAACTGGTACAGCAACACTGAACGACCAGGCACTAGTCAGTTAGCACGCTAATTCTGGAGGAGATCTCTGCAATGTTATACATATACTTTGGTTAGGAGATGTCAGTGGGATTATTTCTTCACACTCCTTTGATTTGTATAGTTGATTTTTGAATGCATTACACTTCAAAATGACACAAATAATGCATAGTCCCTTTAAGCCTATAATAATACACTACTTGGAATAATAATTTGTCCCAAGATAAATGACCATATCAAAACTATGTTAAAGATATCTTCACTTCCCTCTTGTATAAATTCTCTTCTTTAATTTCAGAAGTTTAACAGCTGGACATAAGAGTTTTCCACATGAAAACTCTTAAGTTTCACACTTGAAAAAAAGTCTTCTGATATCAAATACCTGAATTTCAATACAACATTCTGCACAATGAAATTTTTGGAACACATAAGTGGAGGATTAACATCTTCATCTTCAATTATCTTTTTTTCCCAATTATGAAATGACACTGCCCCCTGAAGAATACATTTTAAAAACAAATGAACACTAAATACACTTGAAAGTAAACGGTAAACTAAAACCAGGACAGAGTATTTACTGTTTTAGAAACTTTTATTGCCAATAAAAACAAGTGACAATGAGCTCTGATCAGAAATAAGGTGCATCAGTAACAAGTAATAAAAGAACATACACTGAGCACTTAACAAGGTGTATTTAAAAAATGTCTAACTTCCCAAAACTGCAACTCAATCACAAAATCTATAAACAGAAACTCAGGGATGAATTACAGCAAACAACTAGCATGGAAAAAATTGTTATTGTTCTGTTATATGTACACCCAGTTAATACCTCATCTCATTAGCAGTATTACACACGTATATTAGGTTTGTAAGGTAGAGCTTCTGCACAAAACTAAAGCCAGGTATAAACCGGAGGTATGAAATACTGTTCACATAAAGACATTTTCAATGTGGATATTATTTCAAATACAAAAACTTGGATTAATAAACTATCTACAACTTGAAAATGGATCCATAGTCTGATGTAAAAAAAATAATAAATAAATACAGAGAAAACACGTATTTTGGTCACCACTGTAACAACTGTACTACTGTAGGGCAGATACTGTTGGTGCACCTACTGTGAGTGAATGCACCAGCATGGGGCTGTCACACTATCCATCTGACAGGGCTACGTTGGCCTGGATGAATTTCATGCAACCTCAAGTGTTGCTATTGTGCATCTCATGTGATCATCTGCTGAGAAGAGTCACAACATTTTCCAGCTGAAGCCATAGCACAGCATACCAAACTTGCTACACCTTTCACTTTCAGGTCTCCATGGCATCTGAGGAGTTTTTGACCTTTGAGTTGTCTTTTTTTTGGGATTGGGTATTGACATCCTCTAGCAGTGAGAGATCAAGTTCAGGCAGAGGGACCCTCCAGTACTGGAATGAATTGTATTTGCACTCTTCAGTGGTGCTCTCTGCATCAGCCTGAAAGAGAGAAAAATCGAAATGTACCAGCTATGACAGTAACGGTATAGTCAGTATGTAACCTGTTAAAATCTGCTGTTACTTGAGACTAATAAAAGCCACACAATGGTTGGTAAAGGGTGACATCTAGTGGACTTTTACTGCCATTGCACGCTCTGAGCAGTTCCAATAACATCAGTACAGACTTGCTGCAGAATGCCTTATTCTCTAAAACTTACTTCATCCTTAGCTTTGAAAACTGTCTCCGGACCCACTGAGTCTTCTCTGAGTCGTTTCTTGGAGTTTGGGGATTTAATAAGGTTGCGACGATCCTGGAAACTTCCAGAAGTCGGCACCGTGAAAACATCAGCCGCATGCCTCCTCGTATCACAGTAGTTTATGGTCTTGCGATAAAAAGGCGCTTCTTCTTTTTGTTGCTGCTGCTGCTCCAGGTCTTCAAAGTAATACGGCCGCTTTCTGCAGAGGGAAGGCGGGTTCTTAGGAGCCACCATGCTTTCGAACTGCATGTCAATACCGCAGAGTGAGTGGTAACACCTTTTGGAGGGAGAGTGGTGCAATAAAGTGTCGTCTGCGCGTCTCTTTGCCATGTAAACCAGCTGGTCAGTGCACTATAAGACATGCAGTAAACTAAAGCACGTTTTATTATACACACTGGCAGCTGCGTACCCCATCTGTTTCGTCAGGAAGGTGTGTACAATCCACTAAACACGGGTTTTGTCGCCGCAGTATGCATCTCGCGAGATCTCAACCCCATCGCGAGAGTTTGTATCTCCTTCATTAGTGGGCTGATGTTCATAAGTGCTCTGGTGCTGCTTAGGCCTTAACCTTTACCCGTCACCCCAAAATATCCCATAAGTGTTCAATTAGGTTGAGAGGGACAAATGCTCACATCATTTTCATACTGGTCAAGCCTATTCAGTGACCCCTTCTTCCATTTACATTGAAAAGTTACATTTGTTACTACAGTGAACTTTTAGCATTTCAACATACACTGCAGTTTTCATGTAAATATTCATGTATGTAATTAATCTGTTTTCATCATTTTTACATCACGAGGAAAAACAGTAATCAACAAAATGACTAATCTAGTTTTGGGACACTTATTAGAACAGAGCCATTGATAAGTCTATTGATTGTACCTGTGACTGTGCTTTTTTGGCACAAGCAAAAACATTTACAGAAATAAAACAAATTGAATAATAAAGAGATTCATATTGTTCAAATGTCTGGCTTTACTGCAAAGTGTGATTAGAAACAACCAAAAGTTGAAGACAGTCATTTCCAACTTTTAAAAACACCTATTTCTCAAAAGCTGAAACAAGTTTTGATTACATTTTCAGTGTTGATCAAGAGAAATAAGTAGATGTAGTTATTGGCACCATATCTAAAAAAAATAAATATGTTTCACACATAAATGTGACATGTCACCCTCTTCGTACTTACTGTCTCAGGCAGGTAAAGTCAATGCGCATGAGAATGAGTAAAACTCCAGGCCTTAATAATAAAAAGAGACACTTTGTGGCTTACAACTGATACACAAACCGCCGGTAAAACAAAACAGCCAGAGCGATGTGACTCAGCTCAAACCCAACAATCAGAGGATGTTGAGTGTTAAGGATCACAAGGTTTCTCTGCAGAGTATATCACTGTAGCATATGATGCACATTTTTCTTGTCTGACAGATCACCTGGTGCTGCAAAAGTTCCTATTGCACATTCAGGTACTTAGTGTGCCTCTCCTGAAAATGAGTGTCTGGAGTTGAGCAAATTTCTCTGCAAGACACATTATTAAAAAACTAAGTCACAAAAAAGTAAATGTATGTCCTCTGATTTCTTTTCCTTGTGTCAGTTTTCTTTTTTTTTATCTTGTCAGACCAATCTTCTCCCAGCCATTGGTTGTGCTCCTTTACGTTTATTGTTCTGCCAAAGAATTGGCTGTGTCACGTCAGGCAGTCCATTCCCTCTCGTCGTGGTGACTTTGCGGCCGGTGGTGAATTCTGTTTATGGTCATCTTCTTGACAATTAAAATACAGATCTCCAGGCTTCCGTGCCACGAAGAAGACGCAGTCATACACATATCTCAACATGGAGCGATCATTTTCTGTATAGGTTGTCTGCACAGACTCTTTCTCCACCTGTAACAGAAATGTGAATATTATTTTACAACAGTAATGTGATTTCTGAAGAAAAACACAAAGTTAATGTATGAATTAATTAATGTATGAAGTCCAGCGTTTACCTCTATGCAGAAGCCGAATTTAACCATCACTGTCCTAATGTCTTCATAGCTAAGTTCAACTGAGAGTTCATTGGCCATGTTCTCAAAGTGATAAAGCAGTGGACCTGAGAAAACATGAGATATGTGCATTGGAATTAAATGTTCATCTACCTGCTCATAAGACAACAATTGACAAACGATTGTACATTCTACTAGATAAGACCTATTCAAAATAAAACACGATTAGTGATGTGCAACCTGTTCAGTGATCAACTTGTTATGAACAATGCTGGAGAACTCAAAACTATAAAATAAAGTATAACAACTGAATCTTTTCCACATATGGAGTAAGATGACATTTTACAGATTCTCAACAACAATTTTGGTAATTTGATCAACCACATTCAGCACACATTTTTCTGCCTAGAACAATGACTATAATATCAAGTGTTACACTCACTGTAACTGAAGCATTGCTAAGTAAGTTGGAAAAAAAAAAGTTGAAACATCAAAAAAATGACCACCATAATACGTNAATGACTATAATATCAAGTGTTACACTCACTGTAACTGAAGCATTGCTAATTAAGTTGGAAAAAAAAAAAGCTGAAACATCAAAAAAATGACCACCATAATAGATCAAGAGTTCACAGGTGATTCTTGTTTCACTCACCCAGGTTAATCCAGACTCCACCAGGCTTAAGAATCTTCCAAATGCTCTCCACATACTGTATGACGTTGTGAGCTGTGTCGATAAAGAAGCAGGTAGCCACGCAGTCCCATGAATCTGAGAAACAGGTGCGTGAATATTTTTATAAATTAATATTGATAAGAAGCACAGTTCATGCATTTTATTGTGTGCTTCTTAAAGAAAAACATATTGATCTGAATTGTTTACCTGATGTAGCAATTCCACCTTAATAAAATACGGTTTAGTTGAATCTAAAAACAATCTATAATCTTTCAACCTGTTCCTGAAGTGTTAAATTAGGTTCATTTAACTATTTTACAGTGGGTCCATACAAATTTGTACTGACCTGGTTCTGTGTAGACCTCAAGGAAGTCACCTGCTACCATGGAGAAGTCCGAATCCAGTGGTAAGCTTTGAGGGTCGACATCAGGGAATCTGATAGGTCGTATCTGGTCTAAGGATTTCTTGTTGTTGCTAAACTGGTGGATCCAGGGGTACAGGGTCAGAGAGTTCACCTTTTCACACCTGAATGGAGCCGTCCATATAAATGATCACAGGTGGATTGAAGTGACATTCCACAGAGTATGAAGTTAGATAGCTACTACCTAANGGTACAGGGTCAGAGAGTTCACCTTTTCACACCTGAATGGAGCCGTCCATATAAATGATCACAGGTGGATTGAAGTGACATTCCACAGAGTATGAAGTTAGATAGGTACTACCTAACAGCTTAATTTGATGTATGTGTTTAAATTTTTTGTTTTTTTTTGTGAATAATGACAAATACGAATTAACTGTGATTAATAGGTAATTCCACCACAAGCAAACAAAGATATTGTGCATGAATGTGTGAATAGGAAGGTGACAGTGTTGCGTGAAGCAGGAGTGTTCATGTCTATGCATGTGCTTTACCTATTAAGAACAAAGTTTGAAGAGAAGAGCATGAAGAAACTCCATTCATTGCCCTGGCAGGTATATCCCAACCGAGCAATCTCCCAGGCTAGACGGCCAAGACCAGCACCCGGAACCAGCACGCTCACCTTAGACACATCACTGACATAATAAAATACATAAAATGCACACATCATACGGAAAACACAAGAAGGTTTAATACCATAGCACATAAACAAATTGTTTGTATGATTATAAAAGAATATGTACTTCTTTACGTCTGTTCTACATATGCAGCACAATATGAGTTTCACTGACTTTGTCTTGGCATGCATGCTTGTCTTTGTGTGTTATTCTATGTGAGCAAGCATGTGTGTTTCCTACTATTGGTCACTTGGGAAGAGTCTTTGAATCTCTTGGATGATGGGCTGGTAACAGGAGTCCCTTTCAGCCCGACCCGTCTCACTCCAATCTCTGACAAACTGCTTTAAGGTGGACTTGAGCTTGTCCATGTCAAATGTAGAGGATGGGCGCGTTTTCCTTGGATCCTCCTGTGGAATTCATGCAGACACAACATATGGTGTCTAACTGGAGTTCTGGGGTAAAAACAACTACACAGTGGAAATTCAAACTGCAATAAACTAACTCAAGCCTTACCCTCTCACCATACTCAATGTTCTCAAACATGTGAATGCTGTTGTGGATGATGGCCTGCAGCACCTCCTGGTTGTGGTCTGCACACTTGCTAATGCGGGCCAGGTTGGACTGAACAGCCGGTAACAAATTCTGGTGGCGCTGGGGTAAGCTGTGAAACTGACGCTCAGCACGTTTGACCTGCTCCTGTATATGGACCCTGACAGGAGGAAATGCAAGTTAGGACAGGTGTCCACAAAGTGATGGCATTAAGAGTTTCAAACAAGGCCTGATTTGATGCTGGTGTTTAGTGACAGACTGCTGGGTATGACTCTCCACATGAAGTGGGTTTTCTGCAAAATTTAGGTTAATATTCCTTAAACCACCCTGATTCAAATAGAAAGTGTGAAAAGAAAAACGGAACAGAGGTATTGCCAAGCATGCCAAGCTAAAGTAAGAAATTGGCTAATAAATGTCACAGAAACCGCTTTGAAATATACACTTAGTTCATTCTGGTGAGTGCACTGATCAGTACTTGAATAAATATGAAGTATGTGGCCAGGTTTCCCTCCAAAACAGTCTGTCATTTGCTATCGTTCTTTGCTAACACTACCGTTCATTAGAAACAAGCCGCCTGTGACCGTATCTACTGTTTGGTTTAATGGTTTTTATTATACCTGTAAAATCTAAAAGCATCGATTATTCTCCAGAAATGTTGCCTTTCCAGTCTAGCCTCCTCCTCGGGGCTGCATTTAGTTCTTTCTCTGTTAAAAAACGCTCCTCCTGGATCTCCTTCTTCTGGTGTTTCAGCCATGTCTGAAACAAACTTTACAGCCATCCAATCAAAATGCGACAAGCCTCTTCTTCTTGGGATTTGAGTCGACGAGGAGGATTGCTGCCACCTACCGCTAGTCGATCAAATTACATTATTTGCGCTGATATTTACCATAATATTTACACTATATTTACAGGTTTTTACACTATATTTTGTGACCAATTTACATTATGTATGTTACAGTGCTAGAAGAAGTAGCCTACTCAAAAGTACAGTAAAACTGCTTAATCACAAATTTAAAAAACTGCATTTAAAATCCTACTAAAGTAAAAGAACAAGTATTACCAGCTAAATTTACTTATATACAAAAAGCAGCATATTATTATTGTAGCTGCTTGAGGTGGAACTAAGTTGAACTGCTTTGGGTCAAAAGAAACACAGGAGGAAGAAACTAGAAGGAAAATGTGCTTTTACATCCAAAAACTGCGTAGTTAATGCCAAAAAAAAGAAAAATAAACAGTTTTAATCAATACAATATAAATAAAACATAATTTTAATATCTATTAATGATGAATGATAACAAGTTAATTAAAGAAAGAACTTTTAAGTATCCTTGTCATGGCAGGAGATACATTTTTCTTTTTTTCAGCATGAGAAAAATGTGAGAAATTGGAGGTGTGGTGTGTGAAGACAGTCAAATGCGTGTGTCTGAGTTCATTGCATAAGAGTTGGTAGCCCTGCATTAAGGTTGGCTTATAAAGTTGGTTGAGTTGACTTGTCTCGCTAAAGTTATCCAATTCTTATTGGTAAAATTAACAAATTTTAGCAAAGTGCTGCACAGCCAATGCTGTCACAATGTTGTATTATTGTTTGATAATGTGACATGACAATACTATGACATTACTCTCAAGTTTTAAACACATCATCTGTGTATTACCTATGTCTTAGTTACCTCAGCAGATGCCCCAAATGCTGATGTTTTCTTTGGATATATCCACTATAGTAGTTTTCTTCCTTTTTCTTATCTTTTTGCAAAAAGATTTAAAATGTTAGAACAGTGATTTTGAAGTGGAGCCTTTTAGAGTATAGTGGCTGGAATAAAAATTTTTTGGCCCTCTCTGTCATCAACTTTGCCCATTCCTGGCTTATGGAGAACCTTTGACTTATACTTGCTTACACATTTGTAACAAATATGGCAAAAAAAAGGGTTTGTGTACAAGTGGATCGTTACCTTTACATTATTTTATATGAAAATATTCACAAGCAATAAGATTGTTATATATACACTCAATTATACAGTATGTGACCATAGAGCAAAGATTTTTATGAATATTTAATATGTGATACAGTGCCTCAGTGAACACAATGTTCACTCCATCAGATGTTTGGGTTGATAATCTTGCCCATAAAGAGGATGTTTTCTGTGCTGCGCTCAGTGATCAGGATCATAAATGGCCGATTGAACTGCAAGATATCATTGTAGAAGAAAGACAAAGGGATCCAGCCGGTGCCTGTAGCTGCTGCAGCAGTGGCTCCAGCCTCATCAACATCCAGAGTAGCTTGGTGCACAACCTGAGGGTAAAATGGAGGAAGAGTGAGATGAAGGTTAGATAGAATAGACAGAAAGATATGTGTTAATCAGCAAATAAGGTCAATTGGTACCTCTGAGACAATCAGTTGTTGCCCCTCTGAAATGCCACTTAGATCTGCCTGATCACCAAACATGTCTGTCATTCCCATTTCAGTTAACATATCATTCATGGAATAAGATGTCTTGATGGAGAGCTTCGGAACATACAAGTTAAAGGTCCTAAAAATTGGAAATAGACAAACATACAGCAATTGATCTAGCAACAGACAACAAAGCTGGTGCTTTGAATCAAACCTTCCATATTAGAGACAAAAATTAAAGCATGAATTTAGATTCTTCCAACCAGGACTTGATCCACTTAAGCCATTTAGTGGTGTGGCTTGCAGAAATGGCATTCTCCAGTGTTGGCATATCATCAGGCAGCAACAGCAGCATAGAGTAGGAGCTGTTGAAGGGAAGATGGATGACTGATGTGTTAATTGTCTGGTCATAGTAGCTATCAAAAACATCTTCCATATACATCATCTGGACAGGAACCTGAAGGAATTTGAAAATTTGAAAAGTCAGTTCGGAAACATAAAACGTATCAACAATACACAAAAAAGTAGTGGACCCAGTGTAGCGTGGCTGAGTTATAGTCTAATCATTGTAATTTAAATACGTTCACAATAAATAATGTCATTT
>JANJYP010239408.1:0-10424 GCA_024605115.1 Rastrelliger brachysoma | reverse complement strand
TTTTTCAAGTTCACACTTCAAAGACATGGGGTCATTGGAGAGGGCCGGAGAAGCCTGAGAATGCCCTTAGAAGGCCTCAGATTATATCTCTCTCCAAGGTAAGAAGCACATATCAGAGCACATTAGTATCTGAGTCACAAATGCCTCTTAAGGTGGGAGCACTGGCGGATCATGGTTTGACTTTTGAAGCAGTCTCTATTATACTTAATTGGACCTCAGTCTGCATGAAACTGAACTAAGAGCTCAGTGACCCTCATAGAGCAAATTTGTTGCAATGTTAGAACTGATCAAAAAATAGTTTTGTATAATTTATCAATTAAAGGACTTCCAAGAGTTCAATGAGAAGATCCACACCATTCTCATGACTGAAAGCCAGCAGCTGATTAGCTTAGCATAGCACAGATATTGGAAATAGAAGGAAGCAGATAGCTTCGCTCTGTCTGAATATAATAAAATTAATCTACCAGCACCTCTGTACAAAAAAGTTTAACAATGACACATTGTGGTTTTATGGTTTATGTGCCAGAGCCTTTCTTGGCTGGTTGCAGTAAATTGTCGTCACCATGAGGTTGTCAAGCAGNTAACAATGACACATTGTGGTTTTATGGTTTATGTGCCAGAGCTTTTCTTGGCTGGTTGCAGTAAATTGTCGTCACCATGAGGTTGTCAAGCAACACTCCAGGGAGTGACCGAGCCCAGCCAAGAAATAGTCCGGCACATAACCTCCTATAAATGTTGCGAACTTTGCTACTGTTAGACAGAACTGGGCTAGCTGCTCCCCCTCGTTTTCATTCTTTTTGCTAATCTAAGCTAACTAGCTGCTGACTGTAGTTCATATTTACTGTGCAAACACCTCTCATCTACTGTAACTCTTAAACAATACAGTAAGCATTTCCCCAGACTGTCAGAATAGTCCTTTAATCCATTGTGATTCCACTTACTGGGTTTATTTATAAAGAAGTGTGTACCTTGACTTTAGGTGTCTTGATTCTCCTCGGCCTTCTTGGGGGGTGACCTCCATAAAGAATCAATAGCACAGTGTTGCTGATTAGTTTAGGAGACATACGGTCTGACCACACTGCTGCTCTGTGTCCAGGGCTCTAGGAGTCTATTGTGCTTTTCTTTCTTTGTGTTCTTTTTTCACCTAATTATGTTATTTCTTCCTGACCTGAACAGAGAATGGTGAAAAAAAAAAAAAGGAATATGTGCAACTGAATATTTTGACTTTTTTGGCTTGCAGCTGATTTGTTTTAAGAAGGTCAGTGCTATTTACTTTACCATTTGGTGGAAGAAATGGATATATGCTATTTATTTCTCTCCTTGACTCATTCTCTCTCACACATAATACTGCTGCATATCAAGCCTCTGTATGTCTATGTAATAACCAGCCTCCACAAAGAACCCCCATCTTTTATTTCACGCATTCATCAGGCGGTCCGCTGGAGTGTGAGCCTTGTAATTACTACCTCTTACTTATTGGTTATCATATATCAGGCACAAAGCTATAAACATCCCGTGGAGAACAATGGGAGAGCCTTGCCACAGCCCGGCATGACATTACTATCCCAGAGACACGGGCTGTCTGAGATTGTTATGGATGTAATAAGAGACACCTCACACTTAAAGCAATATATCTGGCCCATTGTACTGCCTTTGACAGCAAGTATAATGGTGAATTGTTGAGCCTTGGATCATGTAATTATGTCTTTGTTCATGTTGTGTAGTAATAATCTGTAATTTATGCCGTGCTACAGGAATGAGCAGACACAGGAGACGAGTGAAAGTTAGCAGCCGTTGGACTTTCAGTTTTCTTGTTTTCTAATCACCGCTGTAGAGTTACGATGTCTGTTTAAGTGACATCGTTTGCTTCTTTCCAAATCCACTATTTGAAATTGTTATTTGTTGTAATGAAAGAACAGGGTGCACACATGTCTCAGTTTTACTGTTATGTAATTTTATGTAGCGCTATTAGGTGACTGAGTGAATGGGACTGATTCATCACCTCAGTCCATCTGTGTTCCTCATCCTCTAGTATTTTGAAATGAGATAATGTCCTTCACAGCCCGTGGCAGGTAGCAAGAAGGACATCGCTGTCATACCCTCAGAATGTCAGCGTAACTGAAATTAAATGAGCGTATGATGGTGCTGTGTCATCACAAAGTTTAGAAAGTCCTGTCGGAATGTATTTGCATATGAATATTTATATTGTTTAAAATAAGAATGTATCCAATCCAGCCATTAGACCAGCTGTCTTCATTGGTAGTACATTCACATTTGAAACATTACAAAATATACTTAATAATGCCAGCATGGATACTAGAGTCTCTTGATTTATGAGTGTGTTGTTGATGGTCCCACACTGCAGTGCACAGCAATGGAGGAGTTACAGAGCTACTCACAGCTGGAAAAAAGTGAAATAGCAGCTTGAAACACAGAAATAAAAGTAATAGATCCTTGGAAAACAATTTTGCAGCTATTTGGGAAGTTTTCAGATTTTAAATTGGTAGAGCTGTTCCAAAGCCTCACAGATGCACATGAGCTGGTGCAGATCTTTTCTTGACAGTAAACAATCACTTCAATAGCAATTTCTTATTCTTGTACTACCAGCATACCACTATGCCAACCTATACTGAGTACATGGTGTATACTTTATTGGATTAGAATATATCATGGAGATAAACATTCAATCTACAGTGATTTTAGTGTCAGTTCACAATTGAATGTGTAAATCATATAAATCAAACAACAACTGTGGAAACACAGCCACAGCAGCTTATTGACTGAATGTAGAAGTTGTCTGTCTCAGCTACCAGCTGGCTATAGGTAACAATTTCAACAGTGTTGCCAACTCTTTTCCAAGGACAGGGGCTGTGTTTGTTGCTAAAAAGGTTTCTACAAGTTGCCAGATGATGCCCCACATAAAAAGGATATATTTCCTACAGTCTCCTTTTGTTAAGGGGCACCTGAAGCATACCAGAAGCGGTGCAACTCAGTGTGATTCCATTGAAGTTATTGTGGGTGGTAGTAGTATGTGATGAGTCTACCAAACTGAAAGATTTTGGTAAAATTAAAAATGATTATGCTTAGATATAAGTCTTAAGATGTTAAAGCTTGTGCATAAAGTTGAAAATAGTTATGGGTAAAGAAAGAAACGGTTGGGGTTCAAGTGAGACTCATAAAAACACACAGCTTAGTTAGTTAGTTAGTTCAACTCTTTGAAAGTCAGAACATATGTGCAACAGATCACCAGATTTATCACTATTGTTGCTCTTTATGAAATAAAGTCATCAGTCTAAAAAATGACTCTCTCTTATGACCTTACTGGTCAGCTAGCTGGAAATCTTGGATTCTGGTTATCATGAATCACAAGTTTTACATTAAAAAGACAAAAAAAACTTTTTTTCGAGTATATTTTGTCCGTAGTTGATTGGTCGAAACTCATGCCATCCAACCATGTAGTGTGTGTGTGGTGTAGTCAAAGGTTAATTGAGCCAGGTAAAATAAAGGAAAGATACACCACAGAGAAACCATTGTTCAGCTGCACCGTTTGGTTTTATTGAATTCATATGAATAATAAGGTTAAGTTACTTTGATTTGAACTTGTTGAAAGGCAGCCATACATACATGCATTTATAGAACATATTCAACCATTAAGTCACTTTATCTATTAAACAAGAGACAAGATGACAAATGTGGGTGTTGAACATCTTGTATGTGTCTGACTAGCCTTACTTGTAACATAGAAAGCCTGAAGATCCTAAATATTTTGCACATTCATTATGTATCCTTCCTAACCATGTTTTGGATAGAATGAAAAATCAGTGAAATAAACCTTAGAGAATAACAGTTTGTCTAGACATAACAGTTAAACAATTGGTACACAACAGCTGGTCTTCACTTACTCTGAACTATCCACCCTGACTGTGACATAAGTTCAAAATGGCCCCTGTGGGAATGAGGGCTAGGGTTTCAGTCCTGCAGCTGAAGCATCAACCAAACTAAACAAAAGAATACAAAAATAGAGTTACAGATGTTTACAACAGCACCGAAGTGCAAATAACCACCAAGTGTCCTCAATAGGAAAAACACTACACCAAAATTGGTGTATATTTGCATTTGTAGGATGCCACTGTAATGACAGTCATTTTCTTGTTTCTCACCGTACCTCGAACTTAGGTATATTAAATTTGTTGAGCATATCCCTGCATTTCAACTTCAGGATGTTTATCCATACTTTTCTGAGACCGTGAAGTCTGAATGTCAACACTTTCACCAGTTCAGCTGGACTCCGTGTCCACACATAGCCACTGTAAATGTGTACTAAGCGTGAAGTGTCAAGGAGAGCAAAACATTTTTTTGAGAGATTTTTAAAAATAAATGGGGTCTTGCAGTTCCTGTCAGAGGGATTTGTGAAAATATCAACAGTGTCCTGAAAGTTTATATACAGCATGTATTAGCAGAGAATGCAGAGAAAAACAAAGTATGTCCTCAGGAAATATGGGTCATAATTTACAACCCTTGCTTCACCCTTCATATTGATTGATATTGAGTCTAGTCTGTGTCACGTCAACCTCCACTGTGAGTGCTGCCTTTTGCTTTTTCCAAGCCCTCACCTGCCTGGTATCAGTATTAAAATGCCATGCAGCATGTTACTTTCAAAACCAAAAGTTTGATANTGTGTGTGTGTGTGTGTGTGTGTGTGTGTGTGTGTGTGTGTGTGTGTGTGTGTGTGTGTGTGTGTGTAAACTGGGGTTAGTGTTCTACAAATGCCATAAAAGAGGCTACCGTTTATTAAAATTGTTTTAGACCCGGATACTAAGAGAGGCTGGCTGTTAATAGGGAACTGGCTTTAAACTGAGGAAATACAGTAAGCTGCATGATAGGCTATAATGAAAAAGGTAAGGAAACTACATTTTTCTATGGAATTTTTTTTTTTAACTTTGCGTCTATCGACCGNAAGCTGCATGATAGGCTATAATGAAAAAGGTAAGGAAACTACGTTTTTCTATGGAATTTTTTTTTTTAACTTTGCGTCTATCGACCGATATATATATAGTTATAGAATTATCGGCAATAATGACGTGATTATGTTTTTCATGTATATATGCATGTCTACATACAATATGTGGGATATGTGTGTTTGCATTGGAAGTCTAAAGCTGAATAGTTCAATTTGCAACTGTTAAAGTCTCTGCTTTGTTTTTAAAGGCTGAAGTTTCTGGGCACACTCACGTCCACTCTTGGATGTCCTTGGGGAGCAATGCAGTTGAAAGCAATACTACTGCATGGTCATACAGCCATAGTGGAGAGGGAGAGGGTCGTGGGTGGGGGTGTTTTGAATGGCTGAGGATTAGTGCAGAGGGAAAGTGGGGTCAGATGATTTAGAGGTATTTAAAGATAAAGTTTTTAGGGGAGGAGAGCCTAAACAATGACATTGTGTTGTTTGAATTGTTCAAATATTTGTGGGCGGATAGTAAAAAAAAAACAATGTCAGTTTGCCAAGGTTGTACAACTGGAGAAGATGTTACAGTATATTCTACTTTCCGAGAATATGAATTCTCCGCATGCAGGCGTCCTGCACTGGTAAGTGCTGGGATTGATTGTATTTCACTATGGATTGGAGTGCAGCTAGTGGACGACTTTGCACTGTCAGTGTGGCTGGAAGGACTAAAATTGGACCGAGGGGGGTGGGGGAAAAGGGTGAAGTGAACAAGGTTAGAGGAACAAGTAGCATATCTGACTTGAAATAACATGTGCAGTTGTTATTTATTTTGTCAAGGCCTGTCAATCAACTTTAGAAACTGTACTTACAGAATGAAAGAATATGGAAAGGTTTATTTGGATTTCAAATATGCTCAGTAAACATACAGAGAAAACAGGGTAAGTAGTTTAAATAGCTAGACTTTTCAAATTAAGTTTAAGCATATATTTCACCATCCTGGGGAATAATGATTATTGGCCTTTTTGCTGCGAATTAGATGAGAGGATTGATACCAGTTAATATGTACTGTATTTCCTGGACTATGAGTCACTCCGGAATAAGTCGCAACAGCCAAAAAATGCATAATGAAGAAGAAAACAACATATGTAAGTCACACCGGACTATATAAGTCACATTTTTGGGGTGACATTTACTTTATAAAATCCGAGACCAAGAACAGGCATTTCATCTTGAAAGGCAAGTTACAGTAATAACCATAGAATAGAGAGCAACAGGCTGAATAGGCGTCTGGCATATTAACATAACATATTAGTTATTCAGATAACTATGGAGAGAGAGAATCACTGTTAGCTTGTCTGTGTCATGCTAGTGGTGCTGCAGAGAGCTACACGTTTGTTCAGGGTCGAAGTTAGACAGTCAGACACAATGGTTTCAGCCAGTCGTCCTGCAGCTCCACAATATGATAGTCTATATTTTTTCAGTGTGAGAAACACACTGTGTGGCGGGAGTGTGTGACGGTCACGCTCAATCCAAAACGTTTAAAAGCCCCGTACTCCTCTGACGACAGACTGCAGCTGACAGCATATACACCATGATGCAACGCAACGCAACTGCACGGAGACTGCGAGAACATGTGAAATTACTGTATATTATAATCTATAGGTCGCACCTGAGTATAAATCGCAGGACTAGCCAAAACCATGAAAAAGTGTGACTTATAGTCCGAAAAATACGGTAGTTGGAATCAGCTGTTTAACTTAGCATAATGGTTAGCAACTATAGAGTGTAGACTTTGGATCCCAGAGCAGCAGATGAGCCAGCTGTCAATCACTGCTGTCAATTAGTATGTTTACATAACACATAACAAAAAAATGAATTATTGTCTTAATCCGACTATAACTGGACAATTGAAGTGCATGTAAACTAAGACTAATATCGAAGTTCTACAACTCTGATTAAGACACCCAGATAATTTGATCTGATTTTCTCCAGCATGTATACCAGAGTGTGGATAGGGTTGAATTATTCTGTCTGAGTCCGACATAGACAAACATTATTAAATCATAAATAAATTCGGACTATGTTATTGAGCCTGATCTGAACTCGAGGATCACTACTAAATGACCGGCTGGTCCCATTGGGTCCCATCAGGTCCTGTCAGGCACAGGTTGGGTATCCATGCTCCATGCTTAATCAGAGTTAAACTAGATAACGCATGCTCCATACCCCCAGTGCTGGTGTATGACCCTGGAACAAGCTGTTTGAAAATGCCAATGTTTATTATTATGTGAGGCCATATTAATCCACTGAAATGACACATATCACCCCCTAGTGTTGGGTAATTTGATTTTGTAAGTTGCATGTAAACTAGAACAAGGACAGAAAGCTAATTAAACACCAAAACAGCTCGATTAAGCTGTGCATGTCAGTGTGCTGAATAATATGAAGTAGTTGTATAGACATGACAGATTTTTTTATATATATATTTATTTTTTAAAAAACGGACCTGAATGAAAGTCAGCACGAAATTTTCTTTGTATTTTTATTACACCAGAATCAAAGCAAACATTTAATAACAGAACAACCCACTGAAATCCAGTAGTTTTAGGCAATAGTTGAGGATTCTATTCTTTGAAAGAAAAATGATGGGAGAGGATTATTTCCTCACAGCTGTGCAATACTGAGGCCATATCTAAGGAGCCGCCACCAGAGAGGTCAGCTCTGTCACAGCCTCACGCTAGCCTTTAAATCAATCACATGTCAAGGCTGTGAATAGCAGGCCAATAAGCTCAATTAACACCAAAATACTCTGAATCCGTGCCCTTCTGCCGCCCGTCACCACCTCCTGGGAGAGGCCTCTCAGATCTCTGGGACATGAGAAGACACCGACAGCCCCGTCTCACCATGGCAGTCCACTAGCAGTCACATACAGCCCCTATCAAGCTATAGTCACATAACTTGAGCCTGCACTCACACACAAACAGCCTGATGCCTATTTATACATCACATCCTGGCAACGCACATGGGAAAACAAGACTCCTACACTATCAGTGTATCCACTGTTGTCTGCCTCTCACTGTGCTGTCCCTGTCTGATGTCGGAGAGAACGGAGACATAAGATAGCTGCTTAGGATAGTTGAAAGATGGCTGCTTTAGATAGCTGGTAGATACCAAAACAACTTGATTATGCATTTGGCAGCAGGAAGCAGTTGTTGATATTCCAGACGTCGCATTCCCTGCTGACATTCCTGTGCATATATTTGTCTGTAGTGTTGCGTTATCAAATCATTATCAACATGAGTTAGTGACAATAAAGTAGCAGCACGGCATGATTTCTCTCTCATGATAGCTCTTTATTTGGATTGTGATTCAACTGGTCCCTCAACAAAAAAAAAATTCACAAAACAAATAGAGAGTGCAAAGTGATAAATATGTGTTGAGTACCAGGAACACCTTTGCAATCCTCTGCTGTAACACTGAGCTCTTAATGCCTACAATATGAACAACTTTTGTCAAATGTCACAATAATGCATAAAAATGTTAACTGAAGACCTGAATAGCTTCATGTGACTAATCAAAAGCAGATGTGTAGCATCTGTGAATGGTAAACTAACAAGGAAACAAATCACAACAACAATCCTGTTCAAAACACAACAGAGCTCTGTGATAAAAGTCTTTCCTCAACTACCTAACACCACCAACTTTAGACTGTCTATGAGGGGGAGCAGAGGGAGGGTCCCCCACCAGCATGGTGTGGTGTTACACAGGGACATCTGTGAATTTCTTTCTCAAGTTTCATTTTCTCATTATCACACAACTGTAATTCATTTTTTGTGGATTTTTTTTTTTACTGAATCTCATGTCTTGCATCACAGGGTTTGGTTTACAATATCTAACCAAATGGAAGAAGCAATCTCATAATATGCTTTCAGATAGTGTATAGGTACATCACAGGTTGATGTTACTTATCTGTCTTATGTTTTTCACTGGTATCAACACTCCTCAGCTCTGCCACAGCATCTTTTAAGGCTTCATAACTGTTCTTCCATGCCTAACATTTCACCTAATGTCCATCCAATCCTTTTTCAGTCGTGTGTTAGCAAGTCATTAACACCACAATTCACACATAAATTTGAGGAACTTGAATCAAACTTGACTTTTACTTCCAGCATATAATTTAGTCATCAGTTTGATTTCCTTTTAACTATAAATGGTAATAATGATTATTAGATGTAAACACCAACAAAAATTAGTAAGCAGAGCTTGAGTTCTAGTTGTTGATATTTAGTTGGGCCTTGATTTTAGTCTCCAGTCTGCAACATATGTAAGTGTATGAGTTGTGGTGGATTTGGGTAACACTTAACTGTTAGGACCGACTGTGGTTGATAAAACCCAGGTCAGCAGCCCAGTATGTCACTTTCCTAGTTTATCTTGATTCCTGTGTTATCTTTTGTTTTCTTACCAGCACAAACCTACATCATGGCACCAGTTTGATCCTCCAGGCTTGTTTCTCTTCAGTTCTGGATCATTTATGGCTTGCACATAATGCGAGCCATAAATGATACACTCAGACTTAAGATGGGTTTAACATCAATTTGTTGTTCTCCACTCACTTAGACTTAAACTAATTGATTTTCTTTAATCTTGCTAATCTGCATATCCCATTTCTCTGGGAGTCTCTGTTGGGAAATACAATATGTGCGGGCCAAAGAGCCATAATTCATATTTTAACACATGTTGACTCATTCTGTGCTGCAGCCAAATGTGCAGATATGCAGAGGGGGAGGGGTTTCTAATTATGATGATGAAGCACAAATATCTCCTACCATTTGCCATGTGTCTGAGCAGTTTGATTACAAGCTGTCAACCGAGCTCCAGCTGAATGGAGCAAGAGAGAGACTGATGATGAGGCACAAATACCTCTTGCCATTTGTCACGTTTTCATGTGTTTGACCATTTCAGTTACATGCTGTCAGCTGGAGAGAGAGACAGAGAGAGAGAAAGAGAGAGAGGGTGTAAGAGAGATGGAGTGCATGCCAGAGAGAGTGCGAGTGACACATGTTACACAGAGTGAGTGAGGGAGAACACATGCTGGGTTGAAAGAGAGGGAAAGAGAGAGAGAGAGAGAGAGAGAGAGAGAGAGAGAGAGAGAGAGAGAGAGANAGAAAGAAAGAAAGAAAGAAAGAAAGAAAGAAAGAAAGAAAGAAAGAAAAAGGAAGTAAGCGAGTGCAGAGTGGCATGTGAAAGAAAGCTGGCAGGGTTGAAGCGGGAGAGTGAGAGCGGTTAGAGGACAAGCAGAGGGATATCAACTATCTTTGACCCTCCATCGCCTTCTAACCCCCCCCCCCCCCCCCTCCAATCTGCCCACCATGTAAGCCTCTGCGCTGATACGTCAAACAAGTCCTATTTATAACCTGTGGATGGATGAGGGAATCAGGTGGACTCTCCTCTGGAAGGAGTCCACATCTGAAGGGTGTGTGTA
>JANJYP010239324.1:0-15736 GCA_024605115.1 Rastrelliger brachysoma | reverse complement strand
CACTCACTCAGAGGTCTGAAGCTTAGAAGCTTCAAATATATGTAAAACCTGTTTCATCCTCTTTTGAATAATGTAAAAAATACACTAAAATAGCTGCATTATTGTCATAGTTTGTGTTTCTATAGACACAAATTGAGAAAAATTTCAGTTTGAGTTTAAAACTTCCACAGGCTTCCTAGGCAATTACTTCATCTACATGCCAAACTATGCACTGTGGACTTTGAAATGCTCATTCTGTGATATATATGACTGTGTCTAATACTGCATGCTGCTTCTACTGTGCTGAATTTGGCTAATTCACGTCATCCCTGCATGAGGGATGAAAAGAATCTGAAGCTCAAATGGAGAAAGTAGGGCAAAGAAAAGAGATTTTATACTGGGCATTACTATTATAATGGTCAGTAATGATGAGTTCATTTCAACTCCTTAGAGGCCAACTGTCTATGAAAAAATCATGTGAATGCAGGTAAGAGTTTTTCCAATTCTGCAGTATGATCACAAATGCATCTAACTAATTTATATACAGTACAGTGTACTGTATATAAATATGCTTTGATAAACTGCTTTTTCAAATTTAACACACATTATATAAGAGAATATGATAATTTGTTTGCTTGTTTGTAATCTGACTTGTTAAAATGCAAAGCTTTTTTACATGATACATGATAGACTGTATGAAATGATGAAATCTATTCAGCTTGTCACAAAGTTCAGGATGAGATTCAGATGTGTCAGCACAATATGAAAATTTTGGAGTCAAAAACATTTTCCAATTTTCTCAGACAAAAGGTTAAATACCAAGGGTGTAGCTGCAGCTACAATGTTTAGTAAGGCAATTTTTTACATTTGCCTGCCATGATCTCAGTGTCCTCATATCTGTACCGAATTGGAATCTCTCTTTGCTCTCCTCTTTTTTTCATGTTTAAAATTTGATCAGCTTCAGCTACTTGACTCCTTCCTGCTTGCATAAACAGACTCCTTCTTTCTTTTGTTTCAGGGCAGCAAACTGAGCTTCCACATTATTTCCTCTCAAAGCCCAAGTGAGCTCACCTAACACTTTCCTTCAACATTCTGCCAAGCCTGAGTGGTAATTGTCCTCAGCCCCCCTGCTGTCACAGTTTGATAGATCTGTTAATTTTTCTACATCAAATCAAAAAACCCTTTCATGTCCCAGATTTGTTTCTTCCCTGCTGAGACAGTTAACACCAGTACTCTCATTGGTTACCCTCTGGGTTTGGCATTCTGATTTCAGCCATTTTCTGAACTAATTTACTCTCTAAATATGTTCCAAAATTAAGGAGACACATGTCCTCCTTTTTTAGTCTATTATTGTTGTGTGCTCTATTGATTTGTGGCTCTTAATTTCTGTTGGTTTCATTTGAAAAGATGGCAGCCTACAAAGTGCAGCACTCAGAGTACTGACCATAAAACTCACTGAAATGCTGTTTTAAATTATTTCACCGTGCACCAGGCATGTGTACACATAGGGCCCTAGGGGTGCTTGAGCCCCTGCCCTTTTTGCCCCGTATTAAAAAGTGCCCTCTGTGTGTGTGTGTGTGTGTGTGTGTGTGTGTGTGTGTGTGTGTGTGTGTGTGTGTGTGTGTGTGTGTGTGTGTGTGTTTTAAATAACATTTGTTAATTCCTGTTAGTGATGTAAAACAATGGCGGAACAAAAACTCCATGGTATTCTACTGTACCTATATTCTTGTAATACATTGTAGTTGTGTCTTCTGCTTCTCTGTCCACTGCGCCACAGAGCGAGCCAGTACTTTACTTTTTAAATTTTACATTAATTTCCATATTGTGTAAAGAACCGGGGGAAAAATTGCGTACATGCTGCCCTTTTCTGATTTTGAGCCCCTGCCTCCTATAATCATGTGCACATCCCTGCTGTGCATACAAGACTTCACAGCCTCAAATGACAAAGCAAAGCAGTAGGTTTTTCCAGGCTGTCTGCATTTTAAGGCAGGCTGTGCTGCTAGAGTACTGCCTGTACAGAGGCTGGACACAATATCATCACCTGTGCAACCCTAATGCAATCTTGTACAACAGCCTTACAGCAATAACTGCAAATGTATCAAATTGCAAGTTGTTCACCATATTTTGTCCCCACCACTCTCAGCATATAATTCAATCCAATATAAACACAAAAGATGAATTACTGTGGACAGATCCTCTTTCACACATTCTCAAGAAAAGTGTCAGTATAGTTTTGCATAAGTAGAATTTATTGCAGGATTACTAAAGTGGGTAGCGCTAGATGTAACAGGTACCTGTGACATCCTGTAGATTAATTACTGTAGATGTGTGAATCTATTGTGTCTTGTGCTTTATTTGCTTGCATTTCACTTGTTTCATCATGTATTACAGCACTTCATTTTGTCATGTGATTGATTATGATTAGAGAGATGAGGATAGGTTCCCTTTTTTATCTGTGAAGTCCTCTGAGACGTACTTGTGATGAAGGGCTCTATAAATAAGTGAGTTTGAACTTAATGCGATTCTTCATCATGAAATACAGTTTTTCAGCTTCTTCTACAAATATTCTAAAGCACTTAAGTGTAGTGATTTTTTAAATGCCTGTTTTCATTATAGGCAATGAAGACTTCATTCAAATCACCTGCTTGAAACCAGTCAAGCTGTTTTTTAAACTATAGCAGGGGATGAAATGCATCAGATTATTGATCTTTAAATATTGTATGCATGAGTGTGTAAACTGTAATGAGAACACGGTACATGATCAGAAACTTTCTATATAAGTTAATTAATTTATCCACGTTTTGAACTGCATAGTTAACACAATAAAATAATTATTTCATTCTTGACGCTACCATGTTAAAAAGTTAAAGGATGTGTAAAAATATGCTTTAAACTTCAATTAATTGACTTTTTCAGGTCCCTTGTACAACAGTCAACAGCGTGCACCCATCAAACATGAATTAATTGAAAGTCATCCTGAATCTCAGGGGAAATTTGTTTTTCTTTGTTGGCCTTCTGCCCACAGAAAATTCAGAGTAGAGGGTCAGCATTGCACTGTATGAGGGGATGGATATGTGTCAACCATTTCTACCATTTAATGGGGAGATTGTGAGACAATCAGAGGGTCAGCTTCACAATAGCATCTTTTGAAAGCTGGAGGGGATTCAGAACCTTTTTCAAACTCCATATTTCATTGTGGACAAAATTACTCTTTTTTAAGTTTTAAAAATATCATCCCTATAATGTATATCTTTAAATAAAAGAGGGAGGGTTTAAAAATTAAATTATACTCCTTTGGTACTGAGTGTGTATTTTGTTGATTAATGGTTGCTGTCTCCACAGCTGAAGATCTTACAGTGGTCATGTCTTTGTCTAACAGTCCTCACACTGATGATTATAGGATAACCTCTCATACACAGTAATTTATCAGAAGATCATTCCCTCAGACTAATGTGGCAGCTGCTTGGCTGTGTGGATCACTCTGTGGGAGGATCACAGGTCCCTAATACTAACCTCAAAGTGTCACTTTGGCTGGCTCCAGTTTTTTTGTTTTTTTTTTTAAATCGATGGAAGTTGCAAGTCTGACACCTGCAGGTGTTTATGGCTTGTCAGTGAAATGTGCAGATGGCTTTGAGGTCATATTCATGACAACACTTTGTGTTAGTGAGACACCCTGTGATTGCACTCATAAGCTTCATTTTTCAGTGCTGCCCTTCATAGGAGACAACAGAGGTGAGGTTTAAAACAACAATGTGAAACCAGAGGTGGACCATTCATATATCATTGTGTACCACCCTGTTAGTTAGAAAACAAGCTAATCTTTGGATAGGCCCTTCAGTGTGACTGGCTGGTCTGGCGATATGATTTGCTCATTATAATTTCAATCCTCTTTAATTGTATCCATCTCCATGCTGTGCACAGTTTGCAGTCTGAGGAGCTTACTGCATCACACTGGCTATTTGGAGTCAGAAGAAGGAATTACCCCAGGATTTGATTAGAAGTTAAATGTTTCTAAGGTTTCAATGAAATATTTCTCTACCACACATTTTGAAAGTTCATATGGTCCACAGAAACTCCCCTTTGCGATGGAAGCTTGAAAAGTTTGGCTGATTAAACATTTGATATATCATAGTACTAATGTGCTACAATGTAGATGTAAAATTATAAAATATGAATGATGAATCTGTGGAATGAACACCATGCAAACTTCAAGGCTGAAACCTTGAATTCACTTTACAATTACATTAAACAGAGAAAAGCAGAGAGCAGCTGTAACTGGGGACTATTTGGCAATTTTTAAAGAGAAAATTATTTTACCAATTGTTGGAGTTGTCAGAATAATATCTGCTTTATCAAAATGTATTCAAAGTGTAATAAACTTGAAGTGTAAATAACATCTATCATGGTCAGCATCCTGCGCTTCCATAATAGAGTGTCGGTAGAGGACACTTTATACCATTAACTCAAACTGGAGGATACAAAACAGTTTATTGACTTTCAGCAGAATCTCATGAGTAAATAAGTGATTGAACGAACAAGAAAATATATGGAACTGCTTTTTCATCACATCCATGTCATTAGCAAATAGAAAAACCCCTTCTCATATTGCAAACTAAAAAAAACACCTTTCTGCCTATGGCAGGTCTGTTAGCTTAGAAGAAATGGGCAGCATGCTCCTGCATTGATCTCACGGCCATAAATGGCTACTGCTGAGCAGACAGGACAGAGGAGGTGGTCTGTAATTAGATCTGGATCACGGGGGACAGGTAAGTCGGGTAACACTTGTGATCAGTGACTAGCAAAATAAATTACAGCCAATTATCGAAGAGCTTGCATGTGTTTACTGTGAAGCACAATGCATTGGAGTTGAAAATAATCAGGTTTTAAGCCCCTCTTTTCAAATGGCCGCATATCCCTGCCCTGCTGTCAGTTCAGTTTACTCTTTTTTCTCTCTGCAGGCCCTACTGTTCTCTATAATTGAGGCATGTGATAGCAGCAGATCACAAAGAGGCATTATGCTCTGTAAAAGTAGAAATTTGGTGACCCAGAAGAACTTATGTCACAATAGTGTTTTTACATAATAATTCAATACATGAAATAATGAAATAACAGTGTAATACATGAAATAATTAATGCATTGCACTGAATGTGTATTTTTATATCCCAAAATGTATTGTTGTCACTCTGACAATCTGCTGTGCTATCGCTATCTGGCTGATTGGATAACAAAGGCTGCTATTAGCAAATAATCATTTGGCAAAGATTATAATGAAACACACTGTCAACACACAATCAAGAATTTTGGTAAAATTATCATCAAGAAATCGGCAGAAGTTACCATTTTCATTTAATCGAGCCTTAAAGAGTGGAAAAAAAATCAACCTAAGATAAAAATCTAGGAAAAAAATTGGCAAACATGCCAGTTACCTGCAGTAATAAGAATTATAATGCATTTGTGAAGGAACATGAGCAAAACCTTTTTCTTTTTTGCTGTGCCATTTCATGAGCTTCTGTTCTCTTACGTGGCTGCAGAAATAACAAGAACTGAGAAAAACATTCATAAAAAATAAGTCTGGGTGGTGCCTACACCATGTCAAAACAGAAAATGCCACAACCTGAACTCCAATAATCAACTGATGCTTATTGAGAGTGAAAAACTACCAATTTCCATTTTAGAAATATTAAATTCATACAAAGCCTAACACTAAAAATTACAGTTTTGTAGTTAGAAAATCACCACTGTTTCAGCAAGTGCGCCTGGTGCTTAGCTGGTCTCCAGTGTTGTCTTTAGATCCGCGGTAATTAGACTGTATCACTGTTCTGATCTATTTACAGCAGCCTCATCTACATCCTGTGCATCTCACGGTGAGCTGGACCAGAGCCAGACCTACAACATGACCCACCTCACCTTGATATCTCGTGGAGTTCCGTAATTTAATTCGATTAAAGATTGCAGCAGGAAACTGCATTCATTTATCGGGTGCAACACGTTAAACTAATTCAAAAAGCATTTTATACAGATAAGTGACGTCAAATTAAACAACAAAGTCTCCGATATTATGCAGCTCAGGTGGGTGACTCTTCAAGGTGATGAATCACAAACATCAACGTCCAGTTACGAGGTGCAAACGTGGCGCTGTTTGGACAGAAATGGGTCGTCATAGTTGATGCGTAGAAATAGTTCAGTCGGATCAGTGCGCAACGTAGCGGCGACGCGTACAGCTAGGAGGCTGTCAGTCCTCACTATCCCTTCTATTGGCTGCAGCTGGATGCTCGGCGTCTCTTCCTTCTCCTGGATCCTTACATGCAACTGGAGCCGACGGAGGATTGCGATGGCGCGAAGGAGGGATCCTTCACCTGTAGATATATAAAATCCACCTGCTTTTCACCATCGCGCCCTTACACACAACACCGCACTGCTGAAGTTAAGGCTTCGCGCTTCGGATTTTGCATCGCTGGAAATAACTTCATTAATCTCGGTTTTTGCGGGCGGTTGTCGCCCCGTCATCCGGTTTAACGGGAAACTGCAGGCTGTATGGAGGGATGTCGGCATGGCTTGCACCAGGAGAACCAAAACTTTGGTGTCCACATGCGTGATCCTGAGCGGCATGACCAACATTGTTTGCCTCCTCTATGTCGGATGGGTTACTAATTACATCGCCAATATTTATATCAAAGTCCCTATGCCTTTACCGGAGAGAAAGTTAGAGGGTGACAAAAGGGGAGACACACTCCGGATCATGGAGAGGCTGGATCGCCTGGAGAATGTGGTCAACCAGCATATTCAAGGTAAGTGAAGGGCTGCATCAATTTGACTGTGCATGACTTTACCTGGACAGTGTGATAGAGGACAAGGGAATATGTGAAAAACTGCATGTCCTGATGAAAAGGATTATTACAGTGATGCTCTAACATAACACATTTGAGTCATAGTAATTAAGTATGCTACAGTATAAGAAAGAATATCTCATTATTGACCCCAAAATATCATTAATTAGTGATATGAAGACAGAGAAGGAATCCTTGTCTCAGTATTGACTCATGCTTGTGCCTTTATTAAAGTCAAGCTGCTACTTCTTTTATAAAAGTGCAAAATATGATAAGCTCTTCATATCTTGAACTGCACTCTGGATGCATGACACAACATTAAACATCCTTATTGAAAGCTAAAATCCAATAGAATTTTAGTGCTGGCTGTAGAAAAAGTCTGCATTTAAATACAGTTACCACAAAATATTCTTTAGATGCCATGCTGCATGGTGCAGTAAGTGGGATTATGTGTGCAGACTTAAGGCAAAGAGATTTTTCTGATCCTCTCATCTGTTCTTCCTTCCATCACATCAAAGTAAATTAGGTTCATTAATGGAATTGTTAAAATCTAATTCTCTGCTCCGTGATCATCAATTGGACTCAGACATCCTTACTTTTAGGAATGTCTGGAATCTTTTGTTCTCAAATTCCTTCAAGCTTTTCCTCCATTACCATTGTACAGTTACTTTACGCTTGATCACACACAGTTAATTTCTCTCCACTCTGTGTCTTTAAAAGAGCTATTCTTGTCATCGCAAGGGGGCTTGTTTTGGGCAGGTCTCAATTTGAAATAGCACAGAGGTAATGCAGAAGTGAAACGCAAATAGAAAAATCTACTCATGCTGGTTCAAGAAATAAGGCTCGGTGCTAAGCTTGGATAAACATTCCTCCTGAAGGCAGGTCTCCATTTCAGTTTGGCACCCATAGGCGTCTGTGGGGTGGAGCTTTCTTCAGGTGTCCCCAGTGACTTTCCCCCAAAGTACAACTATTCATGTTGCTCTGACTGAAAGATGATTTCATGCTGAGTTTGTGCTGAAAAAAATTGCCGGTGATTTTCCACTTAAGTATTTCACCTATAATTAAAAATAAATTATAGAGAACTACAAAGACTGTAGACATACCTTAGTAAGCTTAAGAAGAAAATCACAAATATTGCTTTATCCATACTTATAGCTCTATTTCAAGTAATATTTACTTGATTTAAAAACATATTTTTGACTGCTAATGTTTTAACACAACACAATATCAAAATCTCACAACATGGACTATCTGGTGCTATAATTTGATTTTTTTTGTATGCCATATATTTCATTAAAATTAGTGCAATTTTATTTAAAAGTCCTCCTTGTATATCAAACATTTTCACCTTTTTTGTACACATTAATAAGCTCCTGCACAGTCAACAAGTGTCATTATTGGCTGATTTGGGTATCTGCACTGATTTTACTAAGAGCCTGTTTCCAGGCACCGCACAAACTGCAGGGGCATGACAGAGGTCACATGAATACCAACAGTGGGTCTTCATGCTTGTTATTTTTATCCCTTTGAGAAGGGAGCACATTGCGGTTGTTGACAGCAGAATGCATAGGAGCTAATACTGAAGACATATTGTTGCACGTTTGCAACATAAAAAAACCTGTGGTTGCATAATGACCTGTCACTTTAAGTGTGAGCCATATTGTCTGCGTTTCCCTGATAATTGCTCTGAATGCATCTGCTGCAAATATAGACCCATAATCTGAATCTGTAAGTGGCCGGCGGCGTCAACAGTCAGTGAGCTGTGGGCAGAGCCTGAGTCATTAAAGCACTTTTAACATCTCTAAAATTCCATTTTCTTCCCATATTGTATTATGAGGCAAATGCTGAAGGAGTATTATATATTTGTACTTTTTAACTTAGCACTTCGACTTACACACTTAAGGAGTCCTGCTGCCATTTTCACACAGCTATGAACTGTACATGCACTTAGTTTTTGTACACTGGAGGCCATCATGAGCTCTCTCACCACAGAGCCTCACTGCATGATAAAGTGGGACATTTAGTACAGCTGACTCACTGCAGACAGTGAAGAGAAATGTGTCTCTAATGTCAACTGCACACTAAGGGATGAGACAGAAATATTTCACAAATGTAACTTTAATATGTGGTGAAGTTAAAAGGCCCGTTAACCAAGAAGAAGCAACATGACAGTAGCACATACACAGTCTGAACTCTTTCTTGTATTAGGTAGTCAGCCAAGAAGAATTTATTGGCTAGTTAGACAAAGCAGGTTCACACATGCCCGTCATGAGGACTGCTGCTGCACTCTTTGCCTCATGTTACCAAAACCAAAAATCATGGAAAAATGTAGTAGTTGCATGTTAGTGCACACCTGGAATTTTAGAAAAGACGGCATCCTCTTAAAATGTTTTAGGAAACCATATAAAATACTAGAAGAATTCATGTTTTCATACTTGCTGCACTTTATTCATGCATATTGTTGTATAAATGTATATTGCTGTTAATGTTAAAAAGTTAATTTCCTCCAGTGTTTAAAGTATTAATAATGAGGACAGCAACTAATGATTATTTTGATTAGGGGTGCTCCGATCGATTAGTGAGCCGATGGGCATCGGCCGATATGACCAATGTCGGAATTGATCAGGTTTGTCATTTTGGCCGAAAAAAAGTGCCGATCTTGCGACGCACAAAACTGCAATGATTAAAGCTCTCTGTCAATTACACTGTCAATTTCCAAATATCAGTAAATAGTTAAAATTGTGCTGGAAGCAAGAAGATCATTACTACATTTAAATGACTTAGTCGAGCGACGAGTTAAGGCGACTCTCCACCGCTCTGTTACAGTCGCACACATACGCACACCGTCACAGCACGTAGCTGCACCACTGATGTAGACAGAGGAGCAGACCAGCTAATAGCCACTGCTGTTGCAGTCACTTCATTGTGTTTCTCTCTTCTGCTCTTACAGTCTGTTCAATGCAGGAATACTTGCCTACTACTTCATTTTGCCTCATTTTTATGTGTAAAAAGTCCAACAGTGAATGAGGGACAGAGCTGCTCCATCGGTAAGTGGCTACTGACGCTCTGTGTGTGTGTGTGTGTGTGTGTGTGTGTGTGTGTGTGTNTGTGTGTGTGTGTGTGTGTGTGTGTGTGTGTGTGCTGCTATGGTGGATAGTGGATGGAGGCAGCTGTGAAAGCCGGTGAATAACGCATTATTTAATTATTGTTTCACAGTGGTTACACAAATAAATGTCCCCATCTCACCCAATTCTGCAGCTGCACCTCAAACCTCTCGATCTAAAACCACTGTGCTGTTTAAAACACAGCAGCAACATGAGGATCCCTGTTTTAAAGAGACAGAAACAGTGAACCAGGTGACAGCTACACTCGTTATGTTACGTTATGTAATAAAATCTACCAGAGTAAAAAAACAAGAATAATGCTTAAATTTAATCCACAAAAAATGAGTGGTTATCTGAATTAAAATAATTAAATTGAAATTAATTTAAATACAAACGTTTCTCTATTTCCTGGTCAAAAAAGTGGTTTGATTTGCTTTTCATATTTAGAATAATAAAAGATAAAGTCACTAGATATATAAACAAGGTACAGAATACACTTGTTACTTTCTAATCTCTTCAAATTAATAAAGCTTAATATACAGTGTCAAAAGTAACTTAAATGAATACATTCATAATTAATGCCACACTATAAAAAGCAAACTTCAGATTTAAATAGAGGATGTGTGATCAGTATTGGCAATCGGTCGCTCAGAAATCGGTGATCAGGTCCATAAACCCTGATGGGAGCACCCCTAACCTTGATCATTATTAGTGAGTTAATTATTTTCCAGATTAATCTGTTATTTCTATAAATAGTTGGTCAGAGCCTGACCAACAGTGTACTACCTTTTTTAAATATTCAATGTCACATATGACAAGAAAATCATCACTGAGACTAAAGATTAATTTTCTGTTGAAATAAAATCTAAAGTGTTAGCAGACAGTGAGGTGACTGCATATGATGGTTTGACCTCTGAGGATGTATATTGCTGTTGTGTTGCCTGATTGAAAGGACACAAGGCTTGCCAGAGCAAGTCATTTATACAATGCTGATTTAGTTGCAGATGATAGTGACAGTTCCCAAGATGGCTTCAAGCAAATCCACTCGTCAAATCAGCTGAGAAGCTTAGTAAAGTAAGTTATATTTGGATATTTATCTGTTATTATTTTCCAGAGCAAAAGTGAATGCAGCAGTAGAATAAATGAGCAAGGAAGAGAAATCACAGAGGGGATCTGTGTGTCTGTGTTCATGCATTATACAGTATGTGTACATGCTTGTGCATGCAGTTATACAGGCTTTGGTATGCAACTTGGAGAAAGTACAAATTACACTTGCACATACTCCTGGTCCTTTTTAAAATGCTCACTATAATGGGAAGAACAGCCAAAAGACTCCTTTGATAGTCTTAGAAGAAGGAAACTTTGTAACTTACACAATTTTTCACATATTCCTCTTTCATTTAACCAAAATATTAAATGATAACACTTAATTTGATATACAATGGGTGGCTGAATGGGTGTAGTAATGGTAATTTATTAAAGACAATACAATTTATCAAGGCTAAATGGTTACTCAAATGTCTCCACTGCTGACAGAAAGAAATAAACATTTCAGGGGTAAATTAAAAAAAAGAATTGCATGGTTTTTGTGGCTGCTAAACCCACACAATTAAGACTAAAGGAGATCTTGTACACAAAGCACCTGCAAAGGATGAAATGCATCATAGACTGCACTGCTTCTTTGTTATTTGACCATATTTCAATTGTGTAATATGCATATCTTTATGCAGGCTTTTCCATGCAAATGAGCATTGCAAAAACCATCAAACTCAGACTAGTGCTAATAGCCACATGCAGTTGCAGTGAAATTATTGTCTTGTGTCTTTGGAGAGTTGGTGGCAAACAAAGCGCATTTATTAGAGGTGTCATGGCCAGACTTTTACAGTGATCATTTCATTGCCTGTTTGAAAAGCTCAAATTCAGAGGCACATTTTAATTTCTTGCCTAAGTTTTGAGAAATGCCTCTGTACCGAAGTCAGAAGACTTACCTATGGTCGTCCTTGCTCCTCTCTACTAAAGTGCCTGGTAGTGCAGTTTTTCCTCAGTGTACTCCGGTTTTCAGGGTTTTTAAATAACCTCCCAGTATTTTAAATAAGTTGTTGATGCTTGGTTTATATGTAGAGACTCATGCTACTGAAGGCGCATGGTGCTGTTTTGAGCAGTATTAGTTGTTAAAAGAACCGGTTTTGTAAGCGTGTGCGCACCGCCCCATCACAAACCATTACTAACCGTTTCGGGGCTGTAGCTAGCTGCTCCAGTCGCCCCCGGTCTCCCTTGGTACAGATCAATCTGCGGAAAAAAACTCTCTGGACGTCTTATTTTATGAGTGACCATTCGGAAAAAATGGCCACTCATGGGATCATTTTTCGCCGGATTATTCCTTAAAGTCTAAGTGGCCACACTCCACCATACACCTCTTGCTGACTCCATGCACTGTCAGTCATCTCACTAATAAGACTGAATGCACACACACACACACACACACATACACATATAGACACAACTGGACATGTGAATACTGTTGTGAAGTGATACAGTGACATGTGGACAGATAACAAAATGACAAATGAATAAGTAACAATATCTGTGTATTTGCATTGTGTATTGTAATTGCATTGTTTTGTTTTGACATGGCACGTGTATCACTTCAGTTGCATATACATCATATATGATAAAGAAGATATATGTTGAGTAAAAATTTTAGTCTTGCTATGGTTGGCAGCATTTCATGATAGGAGCCAGTCAGGCAAGACATCGGAGACAGCACTTTTAATAGCCCTGCCTGCATAATTCTTTATTGTATAGTGATAATATTTGATTAATGTAACCAAAATTTATTTAAGCAAATGAAAAAGATTGAAGAAAAGAGGCTTTACTTTTCATCAAAATATACTTGAAAATAAAGTAATTGCAGTTTTTAGAAGCAATCTGCTGTTAGATTTATCACAAGTCTGAATCACCTGTTAGCACTTGATATTTGTTGCTAGGCATGTCTGGTGGTGAAGAGTGTAAAACAACAGGAAATTTTGGGTGATAATTTCAATAAATTGACAAGGTATTGAAATAATGGGGCAAAACCTAGCCAGGCTAGCGCCCACTGGCGTTTTGCTTAATTTTTTTAAGTTACCACATAGTCAGGGAATTTTCAATTCACTTTTCACACATACACTTGGTTTTCTCTGGCTCAAGCTGTGCAGGCCAATCTGCGAAGAGAGGGAGGGCTCAACAATATGATGCTAAACTGAACAAGAAGCATGAGTACGAAATTTTATCGAAGGGAAATATGAAGTAGATTTACTTCCTACGGGCTTAACATAACATGCGTAATGACCAAGCAGTAGCTATTGGTTTAAGCTGTAAATATCCTGCCCACCATGATGCAAACGTTTCCCAATGGAGGGTTGCCAGGCACTTCCTACGAAGTGAAACGATGTGGAACCGGATGGATATCCAGGCTAGACAGAACTATCAAGAAGAGAATAAATTAGATATGTCAATTTTAAATGTTGTCCCTTAAGAATGTGTACTAAATCGATGACTTCACCATTACTAATATTCTCTGTTGTTTATTCTCACTGATTTTTGTACAGCTGCAACAAAAATATGAATACTGCTCTGGTAAAGGAGATAGATATCTGGTTTATTTACAACTGTATGATATTTACATTACAGCTTAAGATGACAACACACCATTAATGTGTACTTCACAACTATTTTTAGGAGAGACAGCTGCATGAAATGACCAGTAGGGAACACAAATCTCACAGGAACATTGCTGATGAAGTATTAGTTTCTCAAATGCTCTTGGCTGATATTTTTTAGCCCTAGCTCTCATCAAGAAAGTAGGGGAATCTTGAACTAGCCATTTGAAGTCTATAGGTAAACCATTTGTAAGAAAATAAACCATGTAGTTTTTGTCACAAGACTTTACTGTACCTCTATGCTGCATAATCATGGGGCTTTAGTATAGAGACACTGAAGTGCTTAGTTGTTCTAGATTTGTCAGCATTTCATTTTTTCATAATTAATGACACTAAGTGAGGAAATGTGTTCTGGTTCGAACGCACCCATGCAATTAGCTTGGAAAAAGTTTGCCAAGCTACTGTATGAACGAGTGTCACTGTCATGACCTCATGCAGTACAGCACTGAAGCTTCTTTTTTAATCTGTTAGTGCACATTTTCAAATCCATGAAATTATTTGATAACAAAAGTTAATCACCTCTTTTGTGTTGAAGATACAAATAGACAATACTTCAAAACATCCAGAAACTGTGACTTTAATGCCAAGAAATGAAGGAACAAACTTTAAATGATAATGTTATTATGCCTTTCTCCCATTGATGTATTTGTTTTATTGTAGGAGAGCTAAAAAAAAAAGCATTTAATTAATTGAACATCAATATATCGCTTGGAGCAGGTCAAAAATGGCCTAGCAGTTCACAAAGAAATGTATCATAACCACATTCTGTAATACAAAAAATTTTTTTCTTCACCCAAAACCACATGCTACTCATACCTAATCAGGATAGCTGATGGGAACCTTATTCTCAACTATCTACAATATTCTGAAACTACCTGTCAATTTTCACGGTACAATGCCTTCTTTACTTTCTGGCAAAATTGAAAATATCCATTAGGCATTGACTGCTTCAAACATCCATTCTGCACTCTTTGCCTACATTTTCCTTCAGCTCTCCACTCATGAGCTTTTAACTGCCAACTATCTCTGAAATAACTGGTCTCGTGCATAAATTCAAATCATCCACCTGCCACTTGGACCCATTACCTACCCATCTAGTAGGCAGTTTGCCTACCTCCCCTATCCTCCCTTCATTCATTCATCCAACTGACATCATTCATTCTTCACTGACTACTGGTGTTGTTCCATCATCACTCAGAATTGCTGCAATAACTCCCATAATCAAGAAACCTGGCGCAGACTCGTGATTGTCCCATCTCAAACCTGCATGTCAGAATTACCAAGGACCTCCTGATGGCATCTGACTCTGGACAGCTCTTGCTACTGGTTTCCCCCCCTCCTGTTCATTATTTATCTTCTACCTCTTGAGCACATTGTTAGGAAATTTCATATCCAATTACCCTGTTACACCAACAATACCCAGCTCTATCTTTCCATCAAGCCTACTTCTACTCTGCTACCCACAGCTTTATCCAACTGCTTACTGGAAATTAAATCATGGTTCTCACTTAACTTCCTTCAACTCCACAGTGACAAAACAGAAGTTCTCCTCATCAGTACCAGATGCACCTTAGCAACACTAAACACTTTCTCCATTACCATCAAGAAGTTCACTGTTCCTCCATCCCCCCCAGGTATAAAGCCTGGTTGTCATCTTGGACAGCACTCTATCCTTCAATGCCCACATTAGTAATTTTACTTGGACTGCATACTTATAAGTATATATGTAACATCAATTGTCTCACTTACACCAACCTGCACCGCTATCCTTGTCAACACCCTACCTCTGTAACTCTCCTCTTGTATCCTGCTTGTATCATCACCACCAGAACTCCCTCTACTGAACACATAACTCCTGCCCTGCAGCAACGTCACTGGCAACCCATCGAATCCTGTATTGACTTTAAGCGTGGTTTCACACTTTTCAGCCTTCAAAGCAATCTCAGATAGATGATTTTTTGTGCATGTGTGAACACACCAACCAGACTTAGGACCCTTTTAAAGTGAACCAGCTAAAATGTTGTGGTGTGTTCACCTAATCTGCCTAGTGTGAACACAAAGCGTACCTGGTTCACTTCATTGGTTCACTTAGGCCCTGTTCACACTGCAGCCTGAAGTGACCCA
>JANJYP010238855.1:0-22298 GCA_024605115.1 Rastrelliger brachysoma | reverse complement strand
AGGTGCCTGACAAATAAAATAATAATAAATAATAAAAGTGAGGAGAAGGCTTTTAAACTCTATTCTGGATTTTACAGGAAGCCAGTGCAGCAAAGCTAAGACAAGAATGATATGATCTCTCTTCCTAGCTCTAGTCAGTATGTGTGCAGCTGCATTCTGAGCCAGCTGCAAAGTCTTTAACAACTTGTTAGTGCAGCCTGATAATAAAGAATTACAGTAGTCCAACCTAGAAACAACAAATGCATGGACTAGTTTCTCTGTGTCATCTTGAGATAAAATGTTTCTGATTTTTGAAATATTGCAAAGATGAAAAATAGCAGTCCTTGAAATTTGTTCTATATGGGAATTAAAGGACAAATCCTGATCAAATATATCTTCTAGGTTTTCTACAGTGGAGCTCTGCTATGATGGGTCCTCTATTATGGAACAGTACTATTACAAGAAGTCATAATGTCTATGTACTTTTCATAGACATATATGAGATCTGATATGAGATCCACCATGTAGTGCTCCTTCAGGGTTTGCCCACTAGAGGTCACAAGCACAGCATTGCATGACATGAAAAAACTCAATGTTTGACTTCAGCCTTGTTCGACAAAAACCGGAGACTTCACAAAGATACTGTGGCTTTGATACTCATGGTGAATGAAAAGCTATACTTATATTAATTTGTGTATTCACTTGGAGGGAGAAAACATGTTGGTAATATTTGAGTCCTCAGAAGTAAGAAAAAAGATGTCATGTGTATTTAAAGGATTCAGATAGAAGCAAGGAGAAGGGAAATGTAATGATGAAAGTATGTTTGGTAATCTTTTTTTATATAAATATATAGCCTCTTCAGCTGACAACTTAGTTATATTGCATGCACATTTTTAAACTCCAGAATGATGAAATAGTGAGTAGGAGACAAGCAAATCTCCAACTTAAATGATACACATGACAAAAGACAGATAATGGGAATGTATTCTTGTTGTTCCCTCATATTTCATGTTGTCATCACAAATACTAAAAAAAGCAATTTTGGGGAAAGGGTGTCATACAGTTGAGTCTTATAGGTAATATGTAAAATATTATCTACCACTAATAAGGGTAAAGCCTGGTATGATATGCTCTAATGTTACATATAGTTTCCTTATATTCAGGTTAAGTAAGAGAAGGTCCTTAACCTACTTTCATTGCAGACAGTGCCTCTGCCTATGGAGAGCCACTAAAGAGGTTCCTGCTCAGTTTTCAATCTAGAGAAAAGCCAGTCCTAGCCAGTGACTGCCAACCACCACCCACTGTCTTTTCTAATGCTAATGAACACCCTTTTTACACAGAGACCACATTTACACAAATGTTGGCAAAGCACTTTCTTGTCGGACAGTGTAAAGAATCCCCTCTTGTGCCTGGCTGCCGCTCCTCACACCCAAACAGATAATCCATGNACACAGAGACCACATTTACACAAATGTTGGCAAAGCACTTTCGTGTCGGACAGTGTAAAGAATCCCCTCTTGTGCCTGGCTGCCGCTCCTCACACCCAAACAGATAATCCATATCAGAGGAATGGGGGGAAAAGACTTTTTGTGCTTGTCACAGTTACCTGCCATGACAGGAGTGAAACATAATTACTTTGTTTGTATAGAAGCAGTAAAAAAAGAAGGGAAATATATGCCATTATGTTGTGTATAATTAAACTTTTTCCATGTAGTTCCTCATTACTTTTTATGAAGAGTTAAATGGCAAATCCAGGGTTATTTGCAAAAAGTGTAGAAACCAGGATGACGTAGTTAGTTTTCCTCAGTCAATAAATTTTGTTCTGGATGGGTGAATACAATGGATTATTGGATCCTTCTCCTATTAGGATGCCACAGAGCGTGATGTCCACTCATTATCGCCTCTACATTGGACTGTGCTTCCCTTTGTGTGTTTTTCTGCCTGACCAGAATATTCAGCAGTCCTAACATAACCTCTTAAATGTTCAAAGCCATCTGTGTCATAGTAGACCAGGGTCATAACCCTAATATGACCCCTGTACAGTGGGCATCCAGCCAATAAACTGGGGAATAGCTGTCAAATACATGTATCACATACATTTAGGAGATCTTGTGGTGATTATTGTTTAACCACATAATCTTTTATTTCATATGACATTCACCTGCCAATCTTTCCCTTCCAAGTCCTTCCAACTCTTTGATCTAAGTAGTTATTCACATCTTATTTCTTGTTGTCTAGGAGTCAGTGTTCTTTGTCCTTTCTGCAATTGATCTACAGCAGATGATCAATGACTGTACTGCACTGTACTGAACCACATGAACAAATCATATACGTACAAAAACACATTTTATCTCAGATCTTTGACATCTCACGTCTCCTTTGGATCTTTAAGGTCATCCAGGCTGAGACTGTAGGAGAAGAGTAAATTTTACCTTTTGCTGTTGCAAACCTATTAGTGAAAATACCTGCCCCATAATGCTGTTTCCACTATGTAATCAAAAATATAAGGACACCATGAACATCTGCAACCATGCCAGCCTGAAAAAGCTGAAAAGTAGGAATTTGTTCCCATTTGGTCACAAAAGCATTAGAGGGCAGCATTAGAGGCAACCAAACGCAGATACAAAAAGAATCTATTTGTAATACTTTAAATTACAAATGTTATTTAAATTCAATAACATTTTATGAAATGTTGTGCAAACAGTTAATAGACAGTGTATGCAGGTTTGTGTGTGTTGTCTTCTGTAACTGTTAATTATATTGTGTCCTAATATTAATTTTTATTAAGACTTAAGTTACAAGCATAAGTTACACATATGAAAAAAATAATGTCATTAAACATTTGAATTGTCAAGCACTCATGTAGGTTAAAATTGTATATCTGTAAATTCTCTGGTATACAGCATTTTTCATTATTGGATATTCTGGGTATTTTGACATCGTCAAAATTTGTGTTTTGAAACCCTACTCTACAATTTCCAACTGTAAGCAGATGTGGCATGTTTGTATGAGACATGAACCCAGAATATACTCTGTGAGGTCAAACTTGTAGAGGAAATGGAAAATTCCTACCACTTTCTTTCCCTCACTGTGAGAAAAGGCTTTATCACAGATCCAACTGTGTTACTTGCACTGCCATTTCAGCTTATGATTGTGAGTGAATGCCAAGCTCATTTGCCAAGGATTTACACAAGATAATCAGAAACTATGCAGTATATCTGAAAATCTTCCCTCAATAAAGTGCTGCACACATGTCAGATGTTGTGGACATCTCATTTAGATGTCTCCCCCTTTCAAATCTCATTCAGATAAATTCTTCTAATGCAAGCATGTGAGGATCAGCTGACCTGGAGGATTTTAACCTATATGTGCTGGGTAGTACAGCTCATAGTGATAATGAGTGAAAGTAATGTGCAAAGTCAGGAACTTAATCTGCATGGAGAATGACCCTGCCTTAAACCACCATGGGGGCGTAAACTGTGAGGCTAAAGTCCTTGGTTCCCTTGAACAAAAGAGCACAGTGAATATATTTTTGCAGTGGTTCTTGGCCTTGTTCCTGCAATACATGGAAAATGTAATCTAAGCAGGTTAGAGTTAAGCCACTCAGTTTAAATTTAAATATTTCCTGATGAGATAAGAAATNCTCACTCACTCACTCACTCACTCACTCACTCACTCACTCACTCACTCACTCACTCACTCACTCACTCACTCACTCACTCACTCACTCACTCACTCAATCTATCTATCTATCTATCTATCTATCTATCTATCTATCTATCACTTCAAATAGGGGAAAGTTAATGACTGTGGCTGTTGCACAGATTAAATAAACATGTAAAATATGTTAATTAGTGAGCTTTAGAGCACTGTTTGGCATATCATTATTAATGCTAAACTAAGCAGACCAACTTATGGCTGTAGCTTTACATTTATATTACAAACTTGAGAATTAATTGCTCCTTTATGTAATCAATGACTGCATATAAATTAAAGCACTCATACATTCACAATTATGCACACATTTTATTGTAGACATGCAGAATACAATATTACAAAACATGATTCTCACTTTACAATCAAGCATGATTTCTGCAATTTAAATGCTGGTCCTGAAAGGATTATACAGTAAGATTTTCATGTTGGCTTCATCATGAAGCAAACTTATCTGATCATCGGGAGCTACCCTAGCCAGCTAAGTTTCCTTTTTTCAACCTATGTCCTGCTATGTTTGTACCGCAGAGATCATTGTTGTCTGATAGACAGTGCTGCTTTTCTTCTCTTCTTTCTGGAGAATTGCTCTCTAGCTCGCTCGATAGATAACTGAATTGGACTCAAGGGAGTAGCCCAAGTGGTCATGATGAAGGGCTTTGAGTTTTCAGAACCCTGCAAATTAAGCTCTTCAGGTGTGGTAACTTTGGATGGAACAGTTGTAAACGTTATTGCTGCATGTTCAGTTTGTTTAGGGGCAGAAACTTTGCCATTGAGAGGACCAGTCATGGCTTTCTTTCTTGGTTTTCTTTGCTGTTTGATTGTCTGCCCATGTCTTTTGGTAATAATAGAAGGGACAGCTGTTGTAAAAAGCCTCCATTCAAAGTGAATTCCTATGGTTTCTGTAGGCCTGCTGCTCGCTGTAGTTTTAGGACTTTTCAATGCTCCTGTTGTGTGTAGAGTTGGAAGGGCATGAAGTGCATCTTCAAAGGTGTTGGGAAAAAGGGAATTTTCACTTGAGAGAGGCAAAACTGTTTTTCTCCTTCTATTTCTCTGTCCTCGCTCCTTTGACCTTTGTCTTTTCAAAACATCAAATGCAGGGTTCAGAGATGTAACAAAAGCAGTCCTTCCTCCATAAATGTCTGGCCTGTGAGAAACCAGGTGCTCCACGATGGGCACTGATGGCACAGTTGGAGCCCCTGAGAGAGGCATCACTTTCAGATTGTCAGCAGATGAACTGTCATGGGCAGAAACCACAATTGCAGAAGCAGAGCTGACTTTCTTCCTTTTTTTCCTTTTTTCCCTTTCTCCTTTCTCCTTTGACCTGTTTCTTTTGACATCAGCGATTACAGTGGGGTTACCGGCTATGCCTACAACAGGCTTTTCAGTGTTACTCCTAAAATTTTGTTGTTCAGCCTGTGTCATTGGAGTTGTGGTAATGATGGTGGGCATAAATATGGCACTTAAGTTGCCTTTTGTGTTCATTACAGACTGGTCTATGTTCAATACAGCCTCTTCAGAGGGAGGAAGAAGATTTTTTTTGCTGTTCTTTCTCCTTCCCTTTCTTAACCATCTGGTTTCTGCTTTATGTGGATTAACAGTAGGAGATGGTGTAGAGAGAGCAATTTTTTCTGTGGACATTGTCGGTGCGTTCTTGTTCATCTCGACTGGCTTCTTCTGAACTGTCATAGGTGAGGTACTGGAAACCATCTCCTTATCCATCGCTGGCTCGTCTTTCATGACCTCATTGGAGGTCTCTTCTTTTCCTCTGAGAGCATATTCATCATCACTATTTGTGATTTTACTTGATTGGTCATGTTTGTGTGACTCACTGATGAAGTTACTGAGAGAGATGACTTCTTCTGCCTTGCTGCCAGAAGGTGAAATGGTTGCTCCGTCCTCTATTTTAACAATTGCCTCTGCTTTCTGCTTTTGCTTCCTCCCCTTTCCTTTTCCTTTTCGCTTTTTGGACTTTTTGTTTTTGCCTGTGTTCTTCCTCTTCTTCTTCTCAGAGCTCTGTGTCTCGTCTTTGTCGGAGTCAGTGTTGGAGCTTTGTGAGGTTGAGACGGTAGCAAGCACTTTGATAAAGTCCTCGGCAGCTGTGACCACATTTCTGAGTGAAGGTTCTTCAGGCCCTGATATTGTAGACTGCGTTGTACTCTCTGTTTTCTCTTCTTTGTCAATTTTTTTGGAATTTTTCTTCTCCGGAGAAACAATCAACAGCTCATCAATGACATCGATACCTCCAAAGTCATATGGGATGGCATCTTGCAGCACAGCAATGGGGAGCTTCTCATACCGTTTACACCTATAGGGAAGTGGAGGAAAGGGAAGTTTTGTATGAGGTTTCAGAAATAATGATAATAGCAAATTACATTTATTTAGGGTTTATCTAAGACTGACCCCTACTGGCCCACCAGCAACATAGTTTTCCCACAAAGTCTCCTAGTACTAGTCTCCTAGTACTCCAAGTACTAAACAAGCCCATACCTGCATAGTTTCAGTCATTCAGCAGAAATAGAGCGCATGCTGGTGTGACTGTTGAAAGTAATACAACTCAGTAAGCTTCTTACAGGCAAAGATACTTACACTCCATACCAGTGCCGCTCTGCACACTGTTCTTCATAAGCTAACTCAAAGCAAGGCACACCAATAACGTTGAAGAAAGCCTGACCAACGACCCTGGAAGATGTGTCATTGACTTTCCTCAGACAGCCTCTCAATCTGCAGAATGTGAGAACAAAAATTGGATATCATTTAAATGCAAAAGAGCAATGGATATGGCAACAGAGAGTGGAGTCACTGCAGAGAAGGACAGAAACATATTTGCTGAGTTTGACTTGGTGCTGCAACTCCTCGCCTGCAGATGCTCCCTGCTGTGATAAAACTGTGTAACTTTAAAGATCTGAATTTGTTTATCTGTAGTTAGAGCTAATCTGAAAGGTGTCAAAGCTTTTATTCATTTCCATAATTCCCTAAATTCAATTTAAAGCTGTTAGATCATCATTAAAATAATGCTCTCATCTTCCAATCCACTTTAGCTCATTTGGTCCTCTTTCTATTTTGCTCACATTAACCTTTAACCCTTATGACTTACACCTGCCTTTATTTTTCTCAGAAGCCTAATTTCAGTAAAAGTGGTAAAAGAATAATCATATATAATGAAGAAGTCTTTAAAAACAACTGAAGTGGGGGGAAAATTTTGAGTTGATATATTACATTCATTCATACAATGACAGAAGGATGTAAATGGATCATTAGGTTTACTCTGTTTCTATCAATTTCATTCCACAACATTACACATAAACAATACTGTGCAGCTGCCTTTCCATCTCAACATTATCATTTTTTTAAGTAAGCCAACACTAATTAAAACTGAGCAAATACCAAATTTACTGTAAATTGTGTCTGAATGCAATAACAACCGAGAAAATAAATAATTTTACTCACGCTTTATCACAGTCGCAATGGCAGATAGAGTGCCACTTGAAATTAGTGTGACCATACTTTGAAGAAAAGGCATGAATGACATGGGGACAGTGATCATGCGTCCGGCAGCAGCTGTCAGTATCTGCAAATTCCCCTGTGAGAATGATGTCAGAATTGATATAATATTTGCAACATCTATTTTGTTAAAGATTTACTGTCACATACCTAGCTGGTCATAGTTATCAGCCATGTTTCCCGCTCCGCACCAGAGGGTCCCAGGATACGTAAAGCCTCTTTTGGTTCTTTTCAAAACCCTGTCTTGCAGGTCAGGGTCATCATTCTTTTCCAGCGTGACTGCGCGCTCCGACCTCCCCTTAAACTCCCGGCACATCAGTTTGGCTTCATCCATGCGCGCAAAACGCATCATTAGGTGTTCCCCGGCTCTTTGCTCTTTCAGTCCCAACCTGCATTCATGCATGAAGGATTTCACCTGCATCTGGTTCACTATCACAGAGCAGTTCACCAGCTTCCCGGCGGGACTGACCATAGAGCGCACTACCTCGGCACCATCTGACACCTGGTAAAGGAAATTCTCCCCTACCTCTGACATTTTTGCGCAAAAGGTGCCATTAATCATGGAGAACATCTCTTTACTCTCCTTCTCGGCTTCCAAAGCTCGGCTGAGGAATTCGCCCTTGACGAAGTTTCTGTCCAAGTAAGACAGAAAGACAAAAAAGACCGACCACATGATGCGGCACTTTCAGCACCATGCGTAACGGAGACAGTTCCTGTCGGTTTACCTCCCCTCTGAAGCAGCCCACCCACTTTTAAGGCGAAGCTAAAGTCTTGCGATTATTAATAAGATATATGGCAACGCTGGGAGGAGTCAGCCGAATTAACCTCTTTAGGTTTCTTTATTTCCAGTCTGGTTTTACTATTGTCTATTTGATTTATTCCTGATTTATTGAGTCCGCACTCACTTTCTATTCGACTGCTGGGCACTGACAAAGAAGTTCGTGAGAATATCCCTGAACGACCTGTCCAACCTGACTTTTCAAAATCAAAACCATAAGAAAAGCTAAATCCTAACCGATCCCAGCCACACCCTATCCTATGAGATGATTTTGCTTCCGCCTTGCTCCTGATAATATGCCAAGATACGGGACCAGCAGATTTATATATCAATTTGTCCCTGCTGCAATTGGTCCCCTAAATAACAGTTTTTACATATTGTTCACTGTTTATGTCTGATGTATTGACATATTATTTTTTCATCCATTGTTCTATTTACTGTTGTGTGTTTAGGCTACTGCTTGCTGTGCCATCGACTTCCCCTTGGAGATCATAAAGATATCCGATCCTTGATCTTTGATCTTTATCTACTACGGCTGCTGAGCGCAGAGTAATACTGAGCTACCTCAGTGAACAAAAACCCTCAGGATTCAATCAGAGGGTTAATATGTGGGTGTGTGTAGCGCATGAACCGCCAGTACCTTCACAGTTGAGAGAGATGACCGCAAGTTACCTCCCAGGCCTTTCAGCTCAACCCCCCAGAAAGTAGAGATTTACTTTGGGAACACGCATGGAGGAGGTTCTAGCTTGTCCTGCTTTCCATGGTAACAGGCATGGGGTGATTGTGCCAACCCAGGAGATTGGACATCTCTCAAATACCACAAAACATGCACTGAATTGGTGATGACCTAAATCACGTCGTAGGGACAAAACTCTTTCATTGTGGAATGTGGAGAAAAGTTGGCGCCGTGGCACGCAACGACACGACGAACCTCAGCAGCAAAGTCACAATCAGAACTGATCAGATAAAACTCAGTGGAAAAAAAAGCCGGGCGGGTTGACTGTGTGGGACGCAAGTATGCTGAACGGTTGGAATGAGCTACCTAAGCCAGTTGGTTTACTTATGAGCTTCAAGTTATGTTGCCATAATTATTTCTCCGTTTTTGGGAGGGAAATAATATAATAAAAAATGCTACTACTGGATTTGTTTTAGTAACTTTTCTGTATCACATTCATCAAAGCTCATATATAATATCAAGGTGCACAGATGATTAAAAATTTGAAAAAACAACAACAACAGAGCAGTTTTTTCTAATACTGATGTGCTCTGTCTGAGATTTCGATATTCTCATGAACATTGCACCTCAAAATGTAATAGGCCAAGGGTCTGGGCCATGATGGCTTAGGCTATATCACTCCCGCGACTCCTTGCCACCAAACATTATTGTGATTTCTTCAGTAGTACATGTTTTGCCATGGGATTCAATACAAATTTATTTTGGACAAACAGGTCTAAATCTCTAATATCTAATGATATTAAAATAATGTTACTCTTTTTTATATATATATTATTGCACTCAATATCATTAAATCAATATCATTTTATATTAATTGTGGGTTTTGTGGAATATTTAGACAAGTTTAGCGATTGATGCACTGCAGAGTCCTTTGCATCGCTCAATAAATTACTGTTTCCAAAGAATACCCTCTTGTCAGGTTTTCTAATCAGCCCAGTGTTTTGTCACATGGCTGGTCTTATAGAGCTCTAGAGGCGGTATCCAGTCCACTCAAGGCACTGAAATCGGATTGTTGGAAGGCGGAGAGAAATGATGTAAAATCACCAGAGGCAACATTCGACCAAATCTTGAGGGAAAGAAGGGGGGAGAGCTCATGAATTAAAGTGATCTCTGCATGGATTGGATTTGGGGCAAAATTAGGGAAATAATCCTGCTGTTGACCAAGAGAGATTCGGAGCCCATGTGGAGTCAACTAAGACCACACAGTAAAAATGAAAGGTGACACTTAATTAAATATATGTATTGTTTCCCACTGGGTTAAGTCTCATTTTATTTGCTGTGCTCCGCAAGACAAATGAGCTGCAGAACAGCGCCTCCTGCAGGAGTCAAGTCACTGTAGCATCCTGGCCACCTTATGAAGTAATGAAAAATTAAGTTAGAGTAAAGTCAGTTGCTGCAATATAGCTTTTGTATGAAGCTTCCTGAACGTATGCTGAACATTAATTCGGTGTGAAAAAACAAAAAAGGCTTTTGTACAAAATAACTAATCTAGTTCAATGAATGTTCTATATTCAATTTATATTTCTTTGAATAGACATTCATTACATGTTTTTTTCCCTCCATTTTAGCTACATAGCTGTATTTCCGGTATTGTCTATTTATATTTCAGATTAGTTAGTGAAAGATTAAACTTAAATTGATGTTATCTAAATCACAGAAACTCATTTTAACATGTTTATTCCTGATGTTATGTATTTGGTTTTATTTGTTCAGATTTTTAGATATCTGCATCAGACATTTCTGCTGCCACTGTTTTTAATTTTTGGGTCTCAAAGCTTTATAAAATATGAAAAACTGCAGTAACTTGTAGTGGAAGCAACCTCGTCGATGTGAACAGTTAAGTTTTCACTAGAGATGCTCTTTACAGAAAAGCAGCATAAGCCATGCTTGAAACTAAACATGTAACACAATCTTCCTTTTACAAAGACAAAGTCATTACCATTAAAATAAAACTTTTCTTGGTTAACTTGTGATTTTTTTGGCACAACCTCACTTGTGGTGTTTAACATATGGTGGTTAATGTTAGCAAACCTTATGCTGGCATTTCTTTTCCTGAGTTTGCTGACTCGAAGATTCTGTTACATTACATTTAAATTAAAGCAGGTCTGTTAACGAGTCTCTTGCTTTAATACTTTGAGCAAAACAAATTTAAATGATCAGTAATTACAGTATATGCATATTTCATTATGTGTACATAAAATATATGCATGGAAAAGTCAGATGATTTTAAAGTTATTAACATTTTCTAAGATTTATTATCTTATAAACCTTCTAAATGTGTAAAGTAAGAAAGTCAGTCAACATTCTGATGTAACACTGAAGTTCATAAGGTCCGTGACAATAAAACAAAAAGTGTGGGAAAGCACAGTTACTGTTGGCACTGAGTCTTGAGCTCAGCTTGAATTCTGTTACGCAAAACCAGGATGAAATTTCAGATATCAGTCAGTTTAATAACTGTAATACAGTTTCCCGTCTGTTGGGTCAGAAATATACTGTGAATACAGTCAGTTCCATGTTGATAGCATGGATTTTGTTGCTCGAGCAGCGAACATGATGGCAACATGATCTTATTCAGATACGATCCCCCAGTGATTCTAAACACGTTAAGGTAAAAGCTTGAAGCAGCTATGAGCAGAACAAAGGAAATTACTAGTTACACTTTGTTCAGTCCAGTTTTATAGTCTTACTAATGTTAAAGTTAATTAGGATTTGCAAAAGCAAGTGACACATTTTTGAACATTAATCATCTGCTGTAATGTTTTATTATGTCTAAAGCTGACACATTGCTTTGCATTGCACGTTATAAATGAAATGTGACACTTGACCCAAATATATCTATACAGACAAAAGTATGTAACATTGACCCAATTTAAGCTTGAAAAGGTGGCTGTCATTTAAACAATTGTTTAAGTCTGTACTTAGTTTATGTAATTAAACTTAAAATTAATATAACATCTTCCATTGTCCGAATTAGCCAAATGAAGTCAAATCTTTCAATGTTAGTTGTTTTAGTGCCAAATTCTTTTTGGTGTAGAAACAGAAACACTTAAAGATACAGTCTCTAAATATCAAACCTAAAAAAAACCATATAATTTATCTGTAACTGAAGACTGAACACTTGCTTGAGTTGTTGAAATGCACAGAAACACATGTCTGATTTTACATTCAGTCTGCACTTAAAGCTGCATTATGATATAAAACAATGCCAGAGTATCTGGACTGGAGGACATGATGTTTTTGATACCTTAAATAACTCATATACGTCAATTTTTAAAATAAAAAAAATACATTTAAGGAATTTGAACAATATTACATGCCTCTGAAAATAGTCAGTATTCATGTGAGCAACTGGTCATCAAATGATTATTTGACTAGATTTTGAATCTAAAAGCCTGCAGCAACTGCAGGGTAAATAAGTGACAGTGTAGTGTTATTAACCGCCCCCTTCCACTCACCATTCACCCTACTGGAACCTGATATGGGAGACTTGCTCATTCACAGTCCACTTCATTCACCCCAGTTTCTCCCTTGAACCGCTCAGAGCAGAGGTGTATTTCAAATGGATGCATTGGCTGTTCCTGCAGACAGGCATAAAGGATGGTATCTTTCTTTAATGGCACCCAACACTAAGGGACCGGCATTTGCCTGGCTGGATCCGTCAAGACTCTACTGTAACTCCCAGGTACAATTTGTGGAATGATACGGCTACTGTACAAACAGGCTATAGAACTGTTTACACCCTTTCTGCTGTCTCACTAAACACAGTACATCATTCATTTCTAACAATGATACATGCTATGTGTGTCATTCACTCATACACTGTAATTTACACACTCACTGTCTTTGCTTTTCGTTCAGGCTCTTGCAGACTGTGTCAAAGACCTGCTCAGTCCATTCCACAATGACACTATTGACCTAGTTGCTGGAATAGATGCAATGGGATTCATTTTAGGTAAAACAACAACAGCAAATCATCAAACAAACAAAATCAGTTTGTTTTTCCTGTAATTTTGACCTAATTTTACTTCCATGTTTTGCTTTTGTCTGAAATATTGGTTACCTTTTCTTTAGCTCCCTGAACTGCAGTCTGTACCAAATTTGTATACAATAATGTTGTCAGGCAATGTTCTCCATATGCCTACATGACAGATTTAATTGTGTTGCCTGGTTTAAAAATACTGCAAAAAAATTGACTTGACAGAAGACCTAAGGCTGAAATAGAAACAGGTGTCACTGTTTCTTTTACACTTGTATGTTGTAAAACTTGGATTCAATTTATGATTTATTAATCTCTGGATCAATAAATCAGGTTGCTTAGCATTCAAACTGTTGAGATATCAGGTCCTCTTCAAGGCCTGGTTATCCATTGTGCCCTTCTTTATGTTGCACAAATGTTTACATGTATCTTTGCATAATCACATGATCTGCCTTTCTCAATAACACAATGAAGAAATCCAATGAATATACAAATAAGTGTGATACCATACAGTAAAGAGCCTTTATTTACATAATCAAAGGGTTTAGAAGGAAAGTTATTCGTAGTTTAAGAGTCATCTTTGTTGGACACATGGTGTGTCACGCTAATTTTATATTACCAGCCAGTTACCCTACTAATATGTCAGGAAACCTTACCCACTGCCACAGATACTAAATTTAGATATTTGTGCCTCACTGCTATTAACAAACACTGCCTTGTGGCACAATGTGTCTTGCCCAGTTTAAACTGGAAATTTGCCACATAAGTGTCATTTATTTATCATTCTGTCTGTATGAATGAATGCTCTCAATCTGTTTTTCAGGGGTGTCTGTTGCCACCACCCTTGGAAAAGGTTTTCTGGCTATCCGTAAAGCAGGACACCTGTGTGTTGCCACCCAAAACCAAAGCTACACAGATTACTCAGGCAGAGAAAAGACTATGGAAGTAAGACTGGATGTGCTAAAACCAGGTTAATCTTTACTTTTTACCCTTTAATCATGTAAAATATTTCTCGAGAAAATTATTGTTAACCCAGCTGAGTGAAAGCTGGCCTGCTAACAGATAAGTTTAGCCTGGTGTTATCTGAACTTGTTTTGTAAATATTTAGTCTTTAAGTTAAATAGTTTCCATGCTAAATGGTGAGGCTGAGTTATTCTGTGACTCTCTCTTGGAGGGGAAGCCAGAGGTAGATCCTCATCTGTTAGCAAAGCTCTAACCTGTAGCACATACTGAAACAATTTTTAGCTTGTTGAGTACAGGCACACCTGCAATACTCTCTATATTAAAACTTTCTATATACGTACATAAAAGGTACAATTAACCCCCACCCTCACCCACCCCACCAAAAAATACTACCACCTCCCCCTCTGAAGACATCAGTTTAAAACCACAGGCTGTTCTTAACTTCATATCAATTCCTGGTCACACAGCACTCCCTAGTGTTGCTTAAAGTAAATTACAGCTTAGCATCCGTTTACTAATTACATGTGCAGAGATTGTGTTTTTGTTATACTGTCTTTGACAGCGTATCAGATATTACAAAAGACAACTAATTACTTTTAGTACACAAAGATCATCTTAGTCCAGTCTGTCTGATTTATTCCAAAATATTTGCAATTAGGAGAAAACTATAGTACTAAATAGGATGTGTAGGTCTGCTTAGCTCAATGTAAGCAGAGAGAAAAAGACTCTACATAACAATCACACTGAAGTGTTTGAACATAACCATGGTAACCACTGACTGAATAAACAAAATGTCTGGACAAGCTTAGCTGTCTTCACAGATGAATGATGAATTTTTAATGTAGCCATGTTTTTAATAATTTTGAATAGTCTTCTATTTTCATTATATATAATATGAATTTTTGATTTTATAAAAGATTTTAAAGTTTTTCTAACTTGTTCATAATTTGTCTCTGAATAGTTGACTGCTTTCCATATGAACATTTCTAATAAAAAATGATTTAACATCCAGTAGATATAAGTAATGATGACTCCTCATACTGCAGGTCTGAGGGTGTTGTTAGTGGACCAATGGATAGAGACTGGTGGCACAATGAAGGCCGCCATCCAGCTGGTAGAGAGGTTGGGCGGCACTGTTGTAGGTCAGTCAAGCTGTTTGTGAATTGAAATATCCTGAATCTGTGAAACTCCACATTTTAAAGTAAATATTGTCTCTTCCAGGTGTAGCAGCTGTGGCCATTGAAAATACTGAAGGGGGGAAGTGGATTAAGGAAAAATACAAATTCTCTCACTGCATCCCTGAAGAGCTCCAGAGCCAAATCGATAGGAAGTATCTCGACTCCTTCAAAAGCTTTGAACAAGGAAACATTGCTTCTTAGTTGTGGAAAGGAGAAAATTGATATTTTGTAAGACTAAGATGATGAGGACAAACATTTACCTATACAACATTAAAAAAAGCATTACTGTGATTTTAACTGAACTGTGCTTAAACTTTCTTTTGAATGTAAACTTTATTTCCATAACTGATGGCATTTTTTCCTACTATGCTATTTTTTATTACATGTGAAATATACCAGTATGAGGACAGTGCAACAAAGAAATAATAAAATATGCATTCACACTGTTTAATCATTATCCAGAGTCAGTCATTGATATGATTGGAATTAAAAGTAAAAAGTACCTTTGAAGCATATACTGTAGATAAAAATGTCTAAAGCAGCATTTACAATACATTAATGGTTCCCAATCTGGGGTTCAAGACCCCTACAAGTACTCACAAGGTGAATCTTAAGGGTCACAAGAAGATTAACAAGATTGGAAAGCAGAAACATATATTTCTGCTAAGAATGTTAATTTTGAATACTTTCTTCTAAACATTGTTTTTATCTCATTTTTTACATGTTCTTAAGATGTCATAAGCCAAAAAGATAATGTAAAAGTGGCCATGTACCAATAGCAGTCCATTAATGTAAACTAGGGTGTAAAATCCTTGATTGTACAACAAACTGAAGCAGCAAAACTGAATATTTAACTCAAGCACTAAGTAAAATAAGTATCCATATATTCTCCACCTACAGAAATCATGTTAAAATCATCCATAGTCATTCTTTGGCATGCAGGGCGGCAGTCAATACTGGAAAGGTCATTTTTGTGTAATTGCTGTGTCACTCTGTAACTCCAGTGAAGTTAAACTGAGCAACACCACAAGAATCCACATCCCACGGATGAAAAATCTTTCTAGGCCTGGAAAAACTGAATTCAATCATGTCAGGATGTTCCTCCTCCTCCTCCTCCTCCTCTGCTTTAACCACAGAATCCCTCCCATGTGCTGGAGGGCAGCCACAGTCAAAAAAAATATCCACAGAGAAAAAAAATCTTTACTTTCAGTTCTTACTGCTGACTTTTTAAACTCCGGCTTTCATCCTTACTGGCAGCAGTTTGGCTGCTTCTTCTTTGATGTAACGTATGTGTTGCTTGAGTTGCTGTTAATTCCTGAAACACAGCAGCTGGGCATCAAACTCTCACACTACTTGATAGTTTTCATGATTATAGAGAAATTGGTTGGATACTCACGGACTACATCTCCAATTTGCCTCGTTCCACTTTTCTCCAACTCAGCAAGAACATTGGTCTCAAATGCCAATGATGCAACTCGGAAGAAAAACTCTCTCACATTTTCTCCTGTAGCACCACAGAGACACAGATCCACAAGTTAACCGTGGGGTTTGTGGCTTTGATCTGTGTGTATGTGTTTGAATCATAACACTCACCTGTCAGTGATGACACTGCCCAATACTCTGCACTGATCTCCTTTGCTATTTTGAGGGCATCTTGTTCAATCTGAGCGTACTGAGCAGGAGACTATAAAAAGAGAGAGAGGACACCTACATGATAATATTGTCTCAAATCACACCCTAACAAAAATGGTGCCTTATATTAATTTAAAACCCTTGGACTTTCACAACTTACAAAATACTTTTTTCACTAATTTTGTCTCAATTTATAGACTATAGAAAAAATAACCAACAGATAAATCAATGATGAAAAGAATCACACTGGAATATTTAACTAACTACTTACTTAATTGCAGCGGCTCTTTGGAAATATTCCACTGCTATGACAATTTGTGGTATAGCTCATAATCTCCTCAGATTGTTTTAATAAACAATTTGTACTGTTTACAAAAGCCACAGCAAGACAAAAATCACTAGATCTTAGATTATTTATGATCTCTAAAAAAATTTACAATTAAGTAAAAGATGAGAATTGTTACAAAAACCATGTTGTTGAGCAACAAAAGTAGCTCAAGTAATGCTTCTACCATTGCTATATTACAATTTGTGAGTTCTTCACCCCCACACCACAAAGACTTTGGGGTTTAATGAGTGAGGAGAAACTACATTCCTGAGGTTTGAGCCACTACACGAACTCTTTGTCCTGCGAGCATCAATCCAAGCAAGTCACATTTGACTTTGGCTGCAGTAAAGGCACAGGCACGTCTACCTCAAACACTTAAAAGACGTACACTGAGGTCTTTCTTTGTGCCCACGAGGAACAGCTGAACAGCGGTGGGGTCATTCTCTTTCAAAGCATCTTCAAGCCACTGCCTGCAAGCAGACAAAGACAACTTTAAATCCTCAAACTATCCCAAAAAACTGAGTCCAACTAATACTCTCATGGTAAATAAACATACCTTGTATGTCCCAAAGAGGCAACATCATTTACATCAAAGACAATAATCACCACTAGAAGGAAAGACAATTTTGCATTAGTGAATTATTTACTTGTTTTAAAGGTGTATTTTTCCCTCCTGTGGCACTTTGTTAAACAATGTGTGTATGGAAAGAGAAATGATGGTGTGTACATTACATCTAAAACACCTTACCCTGTGCTCCTCTGTAGTATGTAGAAGCGATGCACTTGAACCTCTCTTGACCTGCAGTGTCCCACCTGTAAGGTAGATGAGACCAGCTGCTGAGTAACAGTGCATCAAGTTCATTTTAATGACCCTGATGTTATAATCAAAATAATAAGAGACTCACAATTGCAGGCTGAAAGGAACACCCAGCACCTCAAACCGCTCCATCTCAAAGTCCACACCGATTGTTGCCTTGTAGTTCTTGTCAAAAGCATCCTTGCAAAATCTGAAAAAAAAATGGTTGTGTTTTCAGGACATCCAGGTTACAGTTGGTACATTTTATACAACAGCAGACGTCAATAAATCATGTTTGTTATTAGGATATCTCAACATTTCATCAGCACATAAGACTATCAGTGTGAAATGTGAAATCATGTGTCACTCAGATTAACACAATCTATACAAATCTGTAAATTATTGAGAGTGACACTGACTCGTTGGCGTCTGGAAAAACACTCTGTGCTTGAAATGTAACTAGAAATGTAACTCGTGCAGTTTTCATAATATATTAATCAACAGTCTTTGAGTTTACCTATTAATCAGACAGGTTTTCCCCACAGCCAAGTCACCCACTACAATGACCTTGGAGATTTTAAATCTGCTGAGAAGAATAAAAGAAGAAGCAAGAAGTAAATAAACGTTACAAAACACAAAGTCATTCTCATTTGTACTCTTGTTTCTGAGCTCACCCCACTGTACCAGTCCGCTGCTCCTGACAGGCGGTCTTCACTTTATTGTTGAAATCCTCCTTAGTGTGAAGAGCTGCCTCCTTCCTGAAATACTACAAGAGAGGAAGGAAGACTGTGACATGGTGCAGTGTTTTACAGCCTGCAGGGTTTTCATAGTGAATATTTTACCTGTGGGAGCTGTGCAATGATTCGGTCCCTTCGTACAGGAGGAAGAACGCTCATGGCTGAAACTCTGACTGACATCAAGTCTCCAGGTAAATGTTTATCAGAGGGACATGTGGTGCACTGAGCAGAGAGAGAACTATATTAACTTCATTATATTTAGAGTGCAATGCATATTTTTTTTAGACCGAATCATCAGGTTAAGTACATTTCTGATCTGGTTGACATTCTGTAGTATACTAAACTATTTTGATAACAGATTCATAATTTATTTGATTAAATAGTCAAAACCCATTGGCTACAGCTTCTCAAATGTGAGGATTTGATGTTTTTATTTTTATTTTTTTTTTGGACCACTGGTCAGACATAGCAAAACATTAATATATGTTAACTATGGGCTCTAAAATAATGTAATCAGGATTTTTTTTAAACTGAAAAGCTGACCAATGAAAAAAACTGTATATAAAAGGTCATAAGGTAATTTATGGACATATTTGCATGTTATTTACTAAATAGCTAAAAATGAATTGCTGTTTCTCATCAGCTTCTGACAAAGCAAAATTAAACTGTAAGAAATAGTAACAAAAGTATTTTTCATAGTAAAATAATCATTTTAGTGTTGATAATTGTTGTTTTGTGCTTTTTGGATCAAACAAGAATCATTTCAGGCTTGTGAAGTGGATTTTTCAAACACTTTATAGTGACATAAGCTAATGGAAACAATTAGTTGCAGCATCCTTTCCTTGTAAGTAACACCCATTATGTAACCCAATGAGCATTTAAACAGAGAAACTAGGAGCGTATATGACACAAGTTTAACTTAAAGTTCATATAGAGTTCATGTTCTCAGCTTTTTCATTTGTTTTATTTTTCCCTGGTAACCATGATACACTTCACAAATAGCACATACACATCTTTATCCTGTCTGTCACTGTGTGTAGCTCCATGAAAAAAAAAAAACCCGAGACAGAAGCAGAAAAAAAGTTACACAAAACTGTAATGATATAAGTACTTGTCATCTATTGTGTAGCAACAGAGCCACATGCGGAGCCAGACCATACATTTGTAATCAGTTAATCCATTTACTGTAGATCTGTTTTAATCCTATTGTTCATCAAAGCTGCCAGTAAAGAAGTCTAATTTACTAGATTTGGGTTTGTCCACCATAAAAATGAAGCCAAGCAGCGCTTAAACTCCATTTTCAGACTCTCTGCAGTTCAAGTGTTTTCTTGAATCGCTAAAGTTGTATGCTGAGAATGACCACAGTGAGTTAAACGTATATGACCACATTCAACTTTTCTTTAAAAGTAGCGTGTTGAAGCTGAAAAGTGTGGAGATGTTACAGGATACCTTTTACCGAGGCAGAATGGTCCAATCACTTCTTCTCTCTCTGTACAGTATTTCGACTCCTTTTCTCCCCCAAAGACAATGTCCTCTTGGTAGTGATGTAAACTAAATGGAGCTCATTGTTAACCTTTAAAGTGTTGAGTTTCTGCTGAGCTGAGCTGAGCTGAAGTCGATCCACGGAAGTTGAGGCGGAGAAGCGGCGGCAGTCTGGAGGCTGCAGCTGCTCCTCTCTGCTCTCCCTGCTGGAGGAAATGAGGAAGGCAAGGATATACTGGCAGCATACTGGCCTGAGGTAAAGAAGCCCAGTAGGCTACCATATGAACCCTGATCATCCTAAAATACAGAAAAAGAATGCAAAAATCAAATTGTTACCGAAGATTAACTAAGTCACTTTGTTTTCATTCTTGTTTATGTATTTATATTCTGCTTTGTGGGGGTTTTGTGTTTATTTTGGGTTTGTTTTTAAAGTATGAATAAAGTGAAGACAAATGATTTTTTTTAAAAAAAACATATGATTAAATCAAATGCTTGGAGAAATATCACAAAAATCCTGCAAATTACAAAAAAATTCAAAACAATACAAAATTCAAAAAAAAAAGAAAAAAAACTCCTGTCATTCAATGAAATATGTTGACTGCAGAGGGCGCCATAAGCCTGTTCATACTACACTGACTATTGTATCATGAAATCATGAAATGTTTTATATAAATGATATATCATATATACAATTTACACAGTTATATTACCTCTGCTACTACTACTCAGTTGTTAACAATTACCAGCCAGGTACAATGGCTGTGAATCTACTGTAACCATTACTTCTAATTTATTTTTCAACCAATTAATGATTAACTGCAGTGAATATAAAATGTTAGAAAATAGCTTAGTGTTAGTAAAGTATTATAACTCCTCACTACTGAGTTCATCTGACTAGTCCAAAAGCATCACATCCTCATATTTGAAAAGCTGGAATCAGCAAATATTTGATATTTTTGCTTGTTAATATGACATCATCAAAATCATTAATTTTATATCAAAATAGTTGCAGATGAGCTTTTGCTAATTGGCAAATTAATACATTGACTTATCACTTCATCTTTGTACCACATGAAGGTAAAACTGAGAATAACAGCAGATATTTTACAAAAACAAACACACGTTGTGACTTGAAACACTTTTTTAATTTATTGTATCACTCAGCAAAAGACAGTGCTCCTAAAAAACTTGTCACAATTCACTACAAGATACATTACACAATATTGTGGTCAAATTAATCTACATATTTGTCTAAAAAATCTCTCTGCTTGGCAACAATACAGCTTAGACAAAAGCATACATTTTCTGTATTATATCTTTACTTTCTTATTCATAAATCATCTTTCTCTTTGAAAAGGCACTGTGTGGTAAAGGCACTGCAGCACAGCTCAGACACATCTAAACCCTATCCAAGTCTGTTGGGGTGTTTTTGGCTGAAATAGAAAATGAAATGTACCGATCATTCAATTTTTAAATGACACTGTCAGCATTTCTGACTTATGGTCATATGATCAGAAAATGAACATTTAAAGTTCACTATTTGGTATACTGTATACTATTTGAAATATATCAAAGAGGAATGCACATTTGAGGTAATTATTTACAAAAAGCTATTTATCAATTTTAGACAAAAAGGAGAAACACATCTTCACCTGAAGGTTGTCACTCAATAGTTTTTAAAAATAAGGGGGTAGGGTGGCTCTATTCTGTAAAAGTATTAAATTGCAAAGAAGCAGTAATGTTCACACTTTCTCTTCTACTCTGGTATTACTCCACATTTACTAATGATATTGTAGTAGTAATAGTATTGTAGTGATTGTGCTGCGGCCGCTCACTATGAAGGGTTTCTCAGGCTTCCCACTTCCTAAAGAGCTCAATCTGACTGTTAGAAGCCAGGAAGATCCAGCTCCAGCTCCAAAAATGTAATAAGTCAAATTGTCCTGCAGTGTTGTGTGTTTCCAGTTGAACAATCCTTGAATACCAGTTCAGTTAGAGCCTAATATCTCTTCAGCCACAAATGACATCATAGAGACGCAGGGAGCATACTGTATGTACACATATATTATTAAAATGTGACACTGTTGCTGCTAAAACTAAGTCTGATATCAGAAAATCCCAGCTGGCTGGTTGATCGTACACTATATGGGAGAGAAAACTGGATTATGTATCATTTTCTCTCTATAACAAACACATTAAAGATACAACATATCTTAATATTCTGTGACATACAGTAGCTTAGTTGTCAGCAAACAATGTTAGCAACTGCAAAATGGTTTTTCATATTTCAAATGTATGTGTTTCATGCAGGTCTGTTGGATTAAAGTCTAGTTATGGGAAGTAAAGTTACTGAATTCATTTTCTTGCCATGAGTTTAATGAGAAGATCAATGTCACTCCCACACCAATGAGTGATATCAGTCTTCTCATCTAACTCTGCAAGAAAATGAATAAGTGTACAGTATTTTCCAAAATGTCAAAAACTACTCTCAGGACTGAAAA
>JANJYP010238850.1:0-13509 GCA_024605115.1 Rastrelliger brachysoma | reverse complement strand
TTTTTTTACTTTTGAGGCGTTTGTGTGTTTGTATAATAACAATCTTGTAGTGTGTATGTTTACTGAATACTGGTAGTGAGTTTGTGCTCTTTAAGTGTCTGAAAATGTGCATCCCTATGTTTGTTTGTTTCTTTTCCATTTTAATGTAGTGTGTGTCTATGGTTTGTGTCTTTAAAACTGTGTCTGTATGGTTCCTTTTTTTCTGTGTGTTTCATGTTTTTTTTCTTGAGGAAACTGAGTCTGTTTATAATGGTTATNCCATTTTAATGTAGTGTGTGTGTCTATGGTTTGTGTCTTTAAAACTGTGTCTGTATGGTTCTTTTTTTTCTGTGTGTTTCATGTTTTTTTTCTTGAGGAAACTGAGTCTGTTTATAATGGTTACACAACCAGTAGTAGCTACTGATTCACACATTCTTCATCTTTAATATCTGAATATGTTGGAGTGTGATTTTCATTTTCCTGCGTGCTTGTCTATGCTTGACATGTTTTGTTTTTTTAAATAGACATATGTTTGCGTGTGTGAGTGAGAGTGTGTGTGTTTTCCTGTAACCTGCATGGCCTGAGGGGAGTGTAGATGAGATTAATGGTGAGTGTTATGATGCCAGTCTCAGGGTCCCTCCTCCCTGTCTCAATGGAGGCAGAAAGACAGTCTTCTGCTTGGTTGTCTGAACGCACCTCACACTGGAAGTCTTCCGCTGTTACCTGGAAAACTGTCAGGATGTAAACAGATTGAGCATGCTTGGGATAGGAACATTACAAAAAAACTCTGCACTTGCAGAAATATTAGTGACCACTTTGGAAAATGAAAATGTCTACAATTTTTATGTATTTTCATTCTTCGGTGCTATTAGTCAAGAATATTTCTACACTGCTTAAGATCTATTTTAATGAAGATATCTTGATAGTTATAGAAAAAGTACACTCTAGCACTCTATTCTACTATCTACTCTTAATTAAAATTTTATAAGGTCTATAAAAACTAAAGCAGGTTTAGATGACAGATGAGAATTCAGATGAATTATTGCATATAGTTTTTGTCATAATTTTGGCAACTTTGGCCACAAATATTCCTTTTTCTACTTTGGAGCAACACAAGTAAAAATTATTACATTTACTATTAATTATGTTTGCCAAACTTAATAATGTGGAATTATTCATTGGAGAGCACAATTTATTTATACATTTGATGGAAGAAATAATAGTAAGAAAATAATCCTCAAAAGTGTCTTTTGATATTGCAAGACATTTGAACTTAACAAAAACAGTAAAAATCATAAACTGACACACACCTTCCTGTCCTTCCCGGCCTTGATTCCCTGGCACACATCCAGTGAGCAGTACATCGACCTTCTTTTCCAGCTGGCAGCCTGCTTCACACTGAACCATGCCAAGTGGTGAGCTTTTAACAGGCACCTCCATGGGAATCCCACAGAGGGGGTAAATCCAACAGATGGTTGACAGTTCCTGGTCTGACCTGAAATAGTGGTGCAGTGCATTTTTTAGACTTCCGAATCAGCTATTAAGCAATGAATACTGGATTTGAAAATTTGCCAGGCACCTCACTAATGTCAAATGTCTGTGCTAGGATTTCAAAATCCAGTACCAGATCAGCAGCGGTGTGTAGCATGTCAGAAGTCAAATTAAAGTGCTTTTGTTTTTGTACATTCACACACCTTAGTATATTAGATTCAGAGATTTATTTAACTGATGACAAAATGGAATGAATCCCACACATTTGTGGTTATCAGCCAGAACCCAGTAAGTATATTTTGTTAATAGTATTTCGTAGCTGGTGAAACTCAGGAGGGTCTTCAACAAACACAGCACTCTTCTGTTTTTGAAACCCAGCAACACACCAAGACATAAGCTCATCCACCTGTAAGACTTCACACCCAAACACAAGCTGAGCATGACCCAACACAAAAGAGCCAACTCCCCAGGTTACACCTCTGCAATCCACCTACCACTGCTTTGAGGACAGCAATGTGCACATGTTGATAGAGAAGACAGATGGTTTGAAAGCAGAGTGCAGGACAAGGCCAATTTTGTTTAAGTGGAAAAACCTTCATTCAACAGAGGAGGTAGTCTGCAATGCAATGTTTTTATCCCTTCCTAGACAGTTTAAATACAGCCATTTACACATGAACTCATGTGCCTCTAATGGCTGTCACATGATAGAAAAGAACCACATGAGACCTCAACAACCCCAAAGGTGTAAATGACCCTAATACCTGGAACTCCCATAGCTCTTTTTTATACACATGAGAAGACTTGGCATGTCTCAGTTTGACTCAGCGTGTCAGCCCAGCACAGCAGGGATTTGCACCTCCATTACAACAGGGCTACTCACTTCAAGGTCTGTCTTTAACTCAAATGTTAGCCAGCTCATCCCTGAATGATAATGAAGCCTATCTGACATCCCCACAGCCCACTTGGCAGCATGCTTTGGAGATGTTCATCTGTAGCCTTTTTCCTATTGCACTTTTGGCAGCGCTGAGTCAAACCAAGCTGCATGGATTTGCACTTTCATTACCAGTTTAAACATGGTGGGTTGCACTAAGTTGCGTGATGAAACATATGCTGAAATTAGGTCAAAATTTTTGGTTCTGCTGCATCGATTTTGATCATTTTTAAAATAACAATTATGTGTCTAACAATATTATAGGAGAGCAATGTTAAATTGGTGTCGTACTCATTTAAGGCAAAGAGCAATGTGCAAAAATGTGTGCCCTCCAAAAGAGCGTTAATGATCCGCTTTTTGTTCCAAAACCTCAACCACACTATAAAAAGTTGTTGTCTTTTTCAAATTTGTCTCCATATGTTCTAAAAAATGTGTTTATCAGCTTTAGCTAGAACTATTTGAAACCTTTGTGCTTTTCTTCATAACTCTCACTTTCATTCATTTATTTGAACGGTTAATTTAATTTATTCATAAAATCACGTGGTGATTTGTTCCATTAATATACAGTATATATACTACCTATACTCTTACTGATTATATGCATATATATACATACTTAATCCCTTCATAGTGGTACAATAAATATCTTGATTTAAGATGTTATATTTGTATATTCCATTGCAGCAGAGATGGAGAGTCCTCTATACAAAAGATGTGAGATTGGTTGATTCGCTCTAATTATTTCTTTTCAATTGAAGAATGGTGCCCTTGATTATATTACGAGTGAAAAATATTGATTTTCAAGTGTAGTAATAATATTCCTACACCCACTTCTTAACGAAGTGACAAACAGCCATTTGTGTATATTATACTGTTGACAATGTGTTGCCATACACGTCTTATACCATACCTAGAATAGAGCATGTTTAATGAGATCAACCTTATATTGAGTATTTTCAACACTTCTCTATTGTGTTGATTGGAAAAAAGCCACTGCATAATAAAAAGATAATTGTAAAACAACTCTTTGTTTTGTTTACAGTAGGAGCCTATACAGAAAGCTGCCTGGAAGTAGCAATAATGGAAGATAATGAGCTTTACTGTCTAAAACTTCTCCGAGACTCGGCATAGACCCAGATATAGCCTCTTGTGTAGACAANCACCTCATGTTGTCCTTAATGAGGGGATTGTTATTGCCCAGGCTGCTGAGGGGCTTCAGTGCAATGCAGAGCCAGGCCTGTTGTAGCTCCATAGAATTAGGTGTGAACACCACAGGCACATCAAAACTGGCCCCTTCACTGATCCTTATACCTAGAAAAGACACGCAGTCACATTCACTTATTAAAGTTTTCTGTCAGGTAGTCAAAGGAGAAAAACAACTCTAGAAACCAAGGCTCATTAAAATGTATTGCAATGCTTCTCATGTGGACATCTGCACAACAATTGCAAGTTCATTTCAAGTAAACTAAAAGAAACTAACTTTAAAGGCATGCAGGATTTTTACTTTAAAAACTATGTAAAGACTCATACAAAGTAATCCCTCTCCATCATCACTTATGGGTGGCAGCATATTTATCTGCAGAGATGCCTCCCTGTGTATGCATTTTCTTATTTTTTTATTTCACTGCATTGTGAATGCTTCTAGGTGTCAACCTTTGGGCAGAGAGGTGTGTACTATAACTCCCAGTATACAGGGTGTGAGCTCAGGACTTGTAACATAGTGACCAGGTTCACTTGTCTCTGTCTCCTCTGCTCCACTCTGCTCTCTGTCTCTGTGTTATGAATGTATAAAGAGCTGTTGGTCTGTGTCTGCTTGACCGAGGGCCTGGCTGATCTACACACAAGCAGAGTGGAGAGGCCACAGTNACTCTGCTCTCTGTCTCTGTGTTATGAATGTATAAAGAGCTGCTGGTCTGTGTCTGCTTGACACAGACCAGCAGCCTGGCTGATCTACACACAAGCAGAGTGGAGAGGCCACAGCGGACAGGATGAAGCTCTGCATCCACACAAAATCCAGCAATACGGCACTTTCCTGCAGGGTTGTGTGGAGGTGTGTTCATTTGCGCTGTAGACCATAACCGAAACAATCAACATAAGGTTGATTGATATAGGGGCTGATTAAGACTAATTACTACCTACATTCTTACTGTTGCTAAGTGAAGAAGCTTGTATCTGTTTAGTACCCAACTGAAAAGATTTTTCAACATGGAGAGAAAATGTAAGTTTAGCCTTACCACAGAGAAAGCTTTTAAAAAGTTTAGTGTTTGGAAAAAAACACTAAACTTCTACTACTAAATACAAAAAGTTTAGTGTTTGGTTTAAATCTTTCACATACCTTTAGTATAGCTCAGAGGGATAGAGAAGACCTCCTTGTCTGTAGTGACTGGATTGTAGTCAGGGGCCCCACTCGGCTCTTCATCTAACACATGAAGAAACAATCAGATTAGTTGTTAATATGCACATTGTAATGAGTGGAAAACCATCACAACGTATGAGATTGATTTAAGAACATTTGTTGCATTCATCAGTTTTCACATTTTTTTACAAGTGGTCCGGACCTGTCGTACAAATCATAAACAGACAATCTTTTCTGTTATTTTTCCAGATTTTACGATTTTATGGCCATATTTTGGCAACAGATATTTCTACAGTGCAGTCGTTGCTAGGAAACTTCTCTCACACTGACAGCTGCCTCTGAGTCTCTCTGCAGGTCTCTAGTTCTCTAGTATCATCTTGTGTCAGAGCTAACAGTGTAGAATCACCTGTAGAGTATATCATTCTCCTCTAATGTCTCTGTGACTGTCACACCCTTTAACCACCTCCTATCAAAGATGTTTTTTAACATTTACTTCACATGAAAGCATCCCCTTTTCATTTTGTCACAGTGCAGTGCTTCTCTGATGACATTTTAGCTGGATTCATATTTTCTAATAGTTTCAGGTCTCCTACTGTCACCTCTACATTTGTCATGTGTTTATCTTTTGATTTCTAAAAGCAACTTGAAGTTGCATTGTGTTTTTACACTTTTGTATGAATGCAGACCTCCTCATGAGCATGAGGCTGAAACCAACTATTTATGACAAGTTCATGCAGTTAAGCAAGTTTGTTGAATCCAACTTAAGAAGATAAAGATATGAAAATGTTCTTGCATGAGGTGCATAGTGTGTCACATACATTCCACAAGGACAAATTAATGTGTGTGATACAAGACAAAACAACAAGCGCCTGTGACCTGTGAGTGTGATACTGAGGGTGGCTGGGAGCTCAGTGGGGTTTGTGAAGGGAATGGTGATGGAGGCATTGGAACCAATTGCAGATGATATGCTCACTGGCTCCTCGCTCTCTGGATTAAGACCACTCCCACTCAACAACACACACCATTCCTGCAACTAACGAGTGATAGAGACAGATTAACACAAAGAGAAGAGGCAAAAATGAAAAAGCATGACAGGAATACAAAAGAGACAAGACAAACAGAAGTTTAGAGGTCACACTTGGCAGAACAATAAAAGTTTGGACACACCTTCCAAACATATACAGTATTTAAACATTATATTGTACAAACATAATATAGGCAATTAGTGAATTGTAGGGCTGTTAAATGTAAAAATACACTGATATTTTTTTTCATATGAGTCTATATTGATATAAGTCATACAAAGCACAAGTATATTTAAATATATTGATTTAAAAATACTCTGCTCAAATCATATCTAGGGTCTACTAAAGGCCTAAAATGTCTTCATTCATTAAAAGAATAGTCTGACTTTTTGGGAAACATGTTTATTCACTTTCCTATTTCACATTTGTCTGTTACAGCCAGGACAGTTACTTAGCAAAGCTGAACAGGAGCTTCATAATTAAACAGGAAGATAGGATCTTTTCATCTAACCCATGACAAGATAGGAAATAACCCAAAAGGTCTTACTATTCCTTTAGCAAAGGAACAATTTCTCTGGTGTTTCTCTGTTTATCTGAGACCCTGCCTGTTTGTTCCAGTGGATGAGTCTAATTGCTGGTGTTTGACATTAAGCACTGTGTGTGCTTTATTGTATGGTGATGCTTCAGGAGATAAGCATCTTTAATGGCACGGGTTAACAACAACTTGTTTTATTTCAGACTTTTCAGTAGCCTTGCTCTGAGCTTCAAATGGCCAAAGTATTGCACCAAGTACAGCACCAAACATTGCTAGTTATTAATTCAGTGTGTTTATATTTAAGCTGAACCATCATTGCAGGGGATAATGGTGCCCCCCTCTTTCTATCTAACTTTGATACCAAAACAACATAGTGTGCTGCTGGATTAGGATTAGCTTGTTTCTGTGATGTATATCCAAGTGTCTTGTTCTTTTATAGAGGAAGTCTTTCATTGCCTTAAATAAAAACAATGTCTTCTTGTATCTTAAATTAAATGTAAAATACAGGCCAGAAAAGCTTTATTATATGATCTAATAGCTCCAAGCTTTATGGGAATGATTGGGAATGATGGGCAAGCAAATAAAATGAGAGCACCTGCTTAAACCAATTTAAGAGGAAAAAGAATTGAACCATCCGTACAGTTTTGTGCTGCGCTGTGTGTGCTGCAGTGTGTATGTGTAATGATTTATGTAATCCATTTTCTCTTGATGTTTGTGTGTGGATATATACACCTGGGGGCATGTGAAAGTGATCTTTGCTGTGTGGTTCCCCTTTCCGATGGATGAGGGACTAAAGCGAATGCCAAGCTGGGTGGAGGAGTGGGGCTCCACGGTAAGCTGAAAAACACACACACACACACACTAACACAGGGAATAGCTTTCATGGGGACAGTAAGGGAGGATAAAGACACAAATCCTCTCTATCGCACTGCTAGACAACCCACGGCTTCTCATCCCAATATACAGAAAGCCTTTTCCTCCCAGCTGACAACAGTTTGTTTTTGGATATGTGTGAAAAGGCTTTTATCAAGTGTCTATGTATACTCTATGGCACTTTTAACAGATACAATCCACAGCAAATACGAACAAATATCTGTTCATATATATATAATGTATAAAAATAAATCAACTCAAGCTCTATTCTGAAATATTTGAATGGAATGAGGAACTGGTAAAAATGGAGCATGTTCAAAAAATAAATGATTTGTGTGAGCATGTACTAACAGTACTTCCTGTATCCATTTCCAGTAAGTAGTTGCTATAGTTACTGTTAGCCACAGTAACCTCCAGAGTCTCAGCTGTCGGGTTAACTAGGGGAATGGTCAGTCTGGTCCACCTGTATAAACAGATGAATACACAGAGAGAAAAAAAACTAGTTAGTTTTCTATAATTATCAAACCACTGTGTGAAAGCATCTATGACTTGTATGACAAACACTGCATCTACAAATTCAGCTGGAGTATAGAGTGAATATTGAAACAATTGCAATAATATCCAATTATTAAAAAGTAGAGGGACAGTCGTAATTATTTTTAAAAAGCAGACGATACAGTCAAAGTAAGGTCCCTCTGTCCAAGCAGTATGTGAAAAGTAAAGTCTGCTATCAATCTTTCTAGGGGTTGATTTTTCAGTATGCAGGATGCTAAAATATTTTGATACAATACATTTTATACTATTCTGAATTGATTTACACATAAAGGTTTCCATGANGTGTGTGTGTGTGTGTGTGTGTGTGTGTGTGTGTGTGTGTACGTGGTTCAACTGTTTAACAGATCTTGGCCTCAAAAAGAAGTGAGCCACCTTTGTGATACTAGAAAACCAGTCAAGCCACAAGATAGGTGATGAACACACTAATCTTGCGGGACCTTGCTCGAAATCATGTGAGAGAAAGTGGAGCAAATAGACATCTAGGAACAGGTTTTCATCAGCTTCATTTTATCTTTGTATCCTTGTGGATTACTTGAATCTCATCACATATCAGACAAAGCTGGCTGATATGTGAATGAATGTGTATGTGGGTCTTCTAATCAGCATTTAGATCATTCATCTTTAAAAATGGCAATTTTAATAAGACTGTAATATACTGGAACAAGTACTGACAACATTTTTTCACAGCGCTTTTTTTAAAATGATATTTAATGTTATATACCTTCATGTCAAATTTAAACAAGCCACCAGGAATGGAAACCTGTAATGTGGTTTAATTTCAATACATTTTATGCTATTCTGATTTGATTTACACATAAAAGGTTTCTATGTGATGTTACGGAGCCATGACTGCTGTATGCACACATCACTGAGGTATGGGTATATCCTAACAATGGGAACACATATATTCCAAGCCAATAGCCCTGAAGTAAGATGGTGGTGTGCTTGTGNTGTGTGTGTGTGTGTGTGTGTGTGTGTGTGTGTGTGTGTGTGTGTGTGTGTGTGTGTGTGTGTCTACCTACTTGCCCAGCTGACAGCAGGTATGTGGAAGTGTGATGACTGGAGGAGGAAGAGCATAAAGCTCCAGTTGATACCAGAACTCTCCCACCAACTCTGACTGGAACACCACGCTGACAGAAAACACACATCAAACCTATAGAACTTTCTTTACCACCAAAACCAGCACAGATTTTTCATTTGTCTACTTCATGAATGAGCAGTGAGTCTTACCTGCCTGTTTCCTTTCCTACTCCAGCAGGAGAGAACATGGCTTTGTAGGTGAGAGTTTCCCCTGGGGGAATTAAAACCCAGTTTGCCCCAGTCACACCATCGCCTTCCAGGTAAACATCCAGCATCAATGGCTCTCTTTGTGGGTTATTGACAGGGATCTCTATGGCAACGGAGCTCTGGGAACACAACATTTCAAAGATGACACCTGTTTTTGCTTTTCCTTGTGATGTTTGATAGTCTTTTGATCTAGGTGTAGAGGGCCCTAAGTTTAAGCTATCCTATAAAAGATGGATGTAGCAGAAAACATTACTTAAAGGCTTGTATATTAGAAATGAGAAACCATTTTTTGATACTATTCCAGACAGATCAGATAGTTAGCTACAGAACACTCCTAAGCTATTATATAATAGATACAGCACACTGCCTTCTCACCACTAGACCAAGACAGTTTTCAAATGTTATGTTTGTCCCGATTGACTGCATTAAAAAGTCGTTTCAGAAGATGATCATATCTGTGTAATTAGGCTTCAATGACAGTATTTTGAAGAACAACAAAATGTTTCTATTATCGCACTTCCTTAATTATGTTAACACTACTTTGATATGAGGTTTAATCCTGACAGAAAAATGCATAACTTTGAGGCAAAAATTAGAAATCATTATGCATTGAAGGTTTTTTTAATGATTCTGTGGGTGAGTGTGTGGGTGTGTATGCTTTGCACTGCTGCTTCAAACAGCGACAACAGATATTTACGGCATTAAAGTAGAAGCCTATGTGTGCAAGTGTGTTTGCTGAGCGTACCTGAACTGCACACTGAACATCTATGACTTTGACGGCTGCTGCCCGCTCACAAATTATCTCGAGAGTGAAGTACACCTCGTAGTGTCCAACCAAACTTCCTAGAAGCCAGATATAAATATGGCATAAATACAAACCAGAGTGGTTTTAAAAACATCTGAGGTTTTTTTATGAGTTTACCTTTGTCATTATCTGCTTCTTCCTTGTCATCAATTTCAACAAATGACAGGCAGCCTACAAGAGAGATTGTACATTTATTTGTGTATTAAGATGTATGTTTATAGTTATTATCATATGTATTACACAAATGAAAAGAGTGAGTTCATCATACTGAGCATTATCTTCATACACACACAGTTTCCTTATATTTGCATATGTACTGCTGATGCACACAAATAGAGAAATACAGGTCTGCGTAAGTCTGATGCGAAACAAGCGCAACAACACACTAAAACCACTACAATTATATAGTAAATGTTAAGGAAGGCATTTAAACTAAGGACACCAAGAGTGTATTAGTTTCTTTGCATCTATTAAAAAAATCCCATAGAATATAAACAAATTAAGCTGACATCTGAGCACAGCTGCCTTCCACGTCACATAATAACAAATCATTCATCCCCACAATCACAAACACACTGTGACGAGAAGAAATAAAAAGATCACCTGTCTGCTTTCCTCGTCTCCATGGTGACACAGCCAGGGTGTACAGAGCGTTGTGACCAGGCTTAATCTCCAGGGAGGGGGTGCCACTCACAACAGATAAGTCTGTCACCACCTACGTGCATGAGCGTATGCACACACATGGACAAACACAAAAGACAGAGAAGAAACCTAGACACAGAGGAATGAGGAAATAAATGCCCTAGATACACACACATTCAAATAAAAAAATTACTCACCTGTTAATTTATCACAGCAACAGTCTTTATTCTTCTACTCTATTTTATATTCTACAAAGTTATGTATAACGATTTAAGTATGTTGTCCATGATCACTCAATATTTTTATTTTCCAACAATAACGTGAAGTAAACTATGTTCTGATACAACTGAAAAGATTTCCTTCACTTTTCTAGCAATAGAGGAAACAACAAATGAGACGTTTCTTTCTTGAGATGCTGCAGCGTTTAATAACTTGCTATATGCCTACGATACATATTACATTTACTGATTAACAACATTTTCCTTTGTGTCACTTTTCTGCTGTTTGATCTACTCACTCAACCACATACTATATACACACTGTCCTAAAGGAGCTGTTATAACAGTAGCTTTCATATAGATGTCCTTTGTAGAACATAGTGTTATCATGCTTACATAGTGTGTGAGTGAAAAGCATTAGTAACAAAATGATACTTATGACCACGTGAGATTTTAGCACTCATGACTGTAGGGCTAGTACAGGCTCTGAAGAGACACCTCAGGTCATACAAGTTCAGAATGTTGACACACACTGCCCTGCTGTGTTGTTCCTATATTAAGTTAGTCATCTTTCTTATATTCAGTCAACCAAAAGGATGACTAGTTTGCCACAGGAGACCTAACAGTACACTGGGGTCCTTATTCCACTGAAATACAAATTTGAAACATAATAATCTTTATCACAATAAAGATAAATGGTTCCAAGTTTTTTTTCTTTTATAAAATTGACTGCATTAATTTATGAATTAGTAAATTTGTAAGCATCTTATATTAATTCTGCCTGTGTGAGAATAACAAACTGAGGGGGAGGCAGAGTGCTCTGCTGTGTTGCTATTATCATCATGTCTCCAACAGTGGAGAGCAGCCTCTCTGTTGCTCCGTGAGCTCTTGGGAAAGCCATCACTGTCCAACATGCTGAGTGGGTGCAGGGTTGTTGAGGTGACGCAGACTGAGCACCAAGTTATTTTCTTCCCCTCAGAGTTGATTTAAGTTGTTTAATGCTGCAGTGTGTGTTGGTCATCCTTCACACTTTGTTACTGCTGGAGTTCACTGCTCTGTTAGACTGTGTGAGTGATGATGTAGAAAGCTCACAGTATGTCTTATATTTGTCTTATAAAGGAAATTATTAAGTTATTAAATCAAAATTCTTGCAACCTCTGACATTTTTGAAGATTAACAAAAAAAATCTCTAGCCTAAGTAGCCTGTCCATGTGCAGCACAGTTGAGTTCTGCCTTTTCAGTTCAGCCAACATCACATGCTGTAACTTTCAACAAAGGCAGTGAACAATAAAGGAAACTTTTGAGTTAGATTTAGTGCTCTGTGAGTAGGTTTGGGTACTAAAACACAGTGCCAATAGAGCACCAAGACCGAATAATAACGAAAATTTTGGTGCCTCATTTGATTGCCTTTTTTTAGCAGTCCCTTGGTTTTGTGGCGTCAACTCCGCAGTAACGTAAGGCATTACAAAAACAAAGTCAGTAATATTTTACTGAGCACAAATGTCAGTAATGTGCATTACAATGCATTTTAACATGGGGGGGTTTCGGTCTGGGGAGAGCTGCTTTCTCTCCACACCCACTGCATGCATGCACGCACGCACACACACAAACGTGCTCCCACCTCCTGCATGCTCTTGTCTGCTCCAGTTTCAGGAAGATTGAACCTTATTTGTGGGTGTGTGTTTGTCCTTAATCAGAATTCCTAAATACAACACAACTCTTGGATTTCACTCTTAACACTGCCCATGCTTCATCCCTAAAAATGTGATGCATATTTCCCAAACGGTCTCCAGGATTATTGTCAAATGGTAATACTTTGCTCTTAATCTATGGAGTAATAAAGAATGTATAAACTATTTTTACACTTTTCCTAACCTGAAGCCAATGGTTATTATACTAGTCATCATTGTATTTTTGGTTATGTTTCCTATTTATATCTAACATAGTGTGTCAAACATGGTATGGTAACACTTTTCTTTTCATATTATACAGTGCCGCAATTACTCTATTTCACATTTCTTTCTTGAGATAATCTGACTTGCTGATAATTGGGTTTGATTTCTATCACAAAAAGTCATTAATAAAAGTGCAGCCATTAAACTGCCTGAGTACTTTCCTTTAAAATGTATGTGCTGTGTACATCAGATTAGGCCTTGTCAGTTTGTGTAGAAGTGTGCGATATGTGTAGAAGTTATCTGAACATGTGCCTAACAGTTTAAACATTTGCATACCTTGAGAGAGAGTTTGTTCTGTGTGTAGTTGGGGACATCCAGCTGTGTGTGTGTTGTCTTCCCTGCAGGACAGTGTAATACCACATGGTCCACAGGAAGGGGGTGCTCTCCCACTCCTCTGAGGGTAAACACGTGCCAAGTACCGTCGCAGTCATTATGTAAGGACAGCTTGCCCTGTGGGGGAAGGGATAAAGTCCAGGCAGTCAAACATGCATAAACTGGTGTATGGTGTGAAGAGTGCATACGGTGGAACAATGACAAGTAGACTCTCAGCTGCAGTCCAATGTTCTCACACGCTTAACACACAAACATGGCTGATTACAATGCTCAGATTACATTTTAGTTACATTTTAGACATGGAACAACATTTTGTTCCAAAATCAATTTACTGAGGCCAAGTCTGGGTAGTGTGATAGATATGAGGGGAGGAGGAAAGCAAGAGACTGGTAAATGTAAAGAGCCAGCTCTATGAATGAATGAATGCAACAACAGTCTGCAGTACGTCTGCTATTTCAGCCCCACTTCCAAAATTTTCTTCCGCAATGCATTGGTGGTTCAGTGGTAGAATTCTCGCCTGCCAC
>JANJYP010238845.1:0-11505 GCA_024605115.1 Rastrelliger brachysoma | reverse complement strand
CATAGTAGGTAAGAAAAGATATTTTCAAGATGGGGGTAGTTTTATTTTTTTACTTTTATAAGATCTAACTTTGCATACAAATTACCAGCAAAGAAATGTTTGGAAAAAATGACAATATTGCAAATGTGTATAATTTACAGCTGAGGAGACAATGTGTATTCTACAATTATACAGCTTGAAAATATGATATCAAGAAGGACAAATGAAATTGAATCAGTTTCCTCCAGCATGATTGTTCGGCATGCCTTGCTCCTAGGGTGTAAGGCCTGGACTGTGTCCCTCTTCTCTCACTACCCATAAGGCCAGAGAAGCATTGTCTTGGTCTTACTACAATGTGATGTACCTTCAATAGACAAAGGCTTCCAGCTGGGCTTATTCCTCCTTTCTTTCAACCTCCTCCCAGTGACAGATGGGACCAAAACTAGAAAAAATCCTTGAAGACAAAGAAATTAGTGCCTTTTATATGGATCCAGAGCAGCTAGACACCGGGGATGTTTGGCAGAGGTAGGAGAGGAGTTGCAGCCTTTCAGTATCATTTTACCCCTCATTGTTACAAAAAGAAATTACACTATAGTAGAAGAGCCATACAAAGCTCCAATATAATAGAAACCTGTCTGACACATTGTTTGTATTGTTTTACTGAACACAGGAGCTGTACACCTCAATATAAATAGAAAAATTCACACAGTGACACACATGCTACTCTTTCTATTATTACCAAACATACATATGCACACAGACACACACACACACCTCTGTGAGCTGGTGATAACTGCTTAGCAGTGTATGCTCCAACAATTGTCAAGCTGCCAGGGCAGAGAGAGCCAGGAAAGGAAGAAGGGGAGGGTGAAGGAGCAAGCTATGAGTGGCACCACAGAGTGGGTACAAGGAGAATTAGACAGGTGCCATGGGGAGAGGTTGGCAGAATCAGGAAAAGGTAGATGTTGGTAAAAAGGTGGTGGGACAGATAACAGCAGAATTGTGGAAGAGGGAGAGATGGAAAAGACTTCAAGATTTCAGCAAATGACAAGACCTACACAGAAGACTGGAGAGAGACGGGGAACTGGCAGGACAAAGGCAGAGAACAGAGGGAGGGGTGGGGGTTGGGGGGCACAGAGCCAAAGAAAGGATATGAAAAAAAGGGGAGAGGAAAAAATAGCAGACAAAGTGTGAAAAGGAAAAGAGAACAAAACAAACCATAGAGGGTGAATGATAATGTGTTGTGCAGGCACCTCCACCTCCACTGGATGCAACACTCCCACTCCTTTCATGGTCTGCAGTCTGTCATCAACACCCATCTCCAAGGACAGCACAGGCAGGGCTCTGTTAGCTAAGCAATAAAAACCATGCACGACATAGGTGAGTAGAGCTGTTGTCTTGTCTTAATTTTACTTAATTTGCCATAACACTTCACCTCATCTCACATTATGTTAAGGAAGGAGAGCACGAGTGAGAGAGCAAAAGATGTGATAAGTCAAAGCGGGGAGGAGTGAGAATGAGATGGTGTGGTTATTGAAACGAGGCAGCATGTGTGACAGATAAACTGTTGAAGGCCCACGGTCAGCAGTCCACCAGCACCACCATGTGGCTGATACATCAGGGCAATATGTCACAGTTTAGGGGTCGCCTTTATCTTCTTAAACACTCAGAAAATCATTCAGTATATGCATTTTAAACCTGTCAACTATTTTCATTCTTAGGTTTTTAGTGTTGAGTTATTTTAATGTTCACACATATGCAGCTAAGGTAAAGACCTACACACACACATACACATACTCACAGAGAATGGTTGGATGAGTGCTGATATATATATATATATATATATATATATATATATATATATATATATATATATATATACATGCACAAAACAAACACAAATGTTCTTTTATTTGTATGCATTCACTTAATATAATGAAATGTAATGTTTACTCACGTTCCAGCTCTGGACTGGGTCCTATCTGGGTCACAGTATTGTATGCGGTTCTGCCGTATCCCCATTCGTCCATGTCAACAACTGACCTGCTTTTCCTCCCTCCTTCCTTTTTGCTTCTCTGCTGTGTAAAACCATTTAGCTTTGGATGAGACAACCACTCAGTTTGTGGGAAAAAGATTGCTGCCCAAGTTTAAAATCAATCACATTGACCTATGGAAATGTCCATTTCTAATGTGTTACTGTAATGCTTCTCGCTTTGTCTGTAAAACAAAATTATCTCATGATAAAAATTACTGGAGGAAAACATATTCATTAGCAATAACCATTCATATCTCAAATGTTTGATGTACACCCTGTAGTAGTCTTAGCATATAGAGTATGTGCCATATCAACTAACCTATGTACTGTGTGGAAGCATAGCAAAACAAAACATAACAGATTCTGATGTATTTAGATTTTATTTAATGTAATGATTAACTCCTTTGAGCAAAAAAGCCTTGGAACCAAATTGATGAACAAATTACATGTTTGTATGGTTCATTTCTGAATACTTTTATCGCAAGCATGCCTTAAAAGACTGTGCAGAGATAGAAATTACATAGATGACAAGATAATACACCCACACCTGTATTAGAGCTTTAGAAATGTTAAAAGACAATGATCCTGGCAGACTATCACATGATTTCTAGTAGATGATGTCTACAGGATGTGTACACTGTCTCCTTTTGCAGCTGGATCCATTATAGGATGTGAGACAGCAGTAGTGACAATTGGACAGAATTGTCTCTCACAGGTCTGCACTCCCATATGCACACACACACACACACACACACACACACACACACACACACACACACACACACACACACACACACACACACACACACACACACACACACATATATCTCTTCTTCCTCACCTCACCCAGGGGTTTTGGGGGGAAAGGATAAATCTATGGAAACAACTCAATCACATTTCCTTATGTAAATACCCAGGTCACCCCCTCCCCTCTTTAACACTATGTGAGCTCCCAGCCCTATGCCTCCTCTGGCACAGAAAAGCACATGGGGCAAATTAACATTTGCTCTCATAGTCTGCAAATGGCAGCTCGTGCTTGCCATAGAAATGAAACACTGGCCGTTGCAGGCGCGACAAATAGAAAGTATTTGAGCCGGGAGCGATTAATAATTCGTCAGGCAGAGCAGTAACATTTGCTTTTAGGGGCAACGAATTGACAGAATGAGTTTCTTCAGGAACTTTTGAATCAAAGCTTGCTTTTTTATTGGCCACTATACATTCAGGAACATCACTGTGCACTTTTTATTGACTGACTTTAGAATTAGAAGCAGCAAGTACATTTCTTACCGTGCAATGTGCGCTGATCATTTCTAAAGTCATGTTTCTCATAAATATGGAAGAGGCAACCAGACCAAGATGTTAAACAGAGGAGGCAAGGAGCCTAGAATGTATCTCTGGCAATAACCCTTCCTTTACAATAGAAAGAATATTTGTCCTAATAACAAAAACAGCAAAAAGACTTCTAAACACTATGCTTCATTATGCAAATATAACCATGGGTCCACTGTGCTAAAAGGCTTTGAATGCATATAATTATTTGACATTCTCAGTTGTGTATGTATAAAGGTATAGAGACAGTGATTGATTACCTCATAGCAGAGAAAGAAGTAAATGATTTGCAGGGCGAATTGCAGGGTAAATTTATGTCCAGAGTTTCTCTTCAACATGACTCCAGCACTTATCAGTCCATTAGGGCTGTGATCACTCATAGGGCTAAATGGAACAGAGTTATTGTAAAAGGAGGGTAGCTGAGACAGAGCCTCCTGCTGAAACTCCACAGGCACCACAAGAGGAGCACCTTCCCCATTTGCTACTCAAGATGTTTGACTCAAGGCGAAGCTCGGTGCAGATGGCTTTTCTCTGCTAGGCTGTAGTTTAATCCTGCAGAGGAAATATGCTGTCTTTTTGAACGCTTGAACAAGACAGGCAGCCATATAAAGGAAACTTTTAAAAAAGATGAAAGTTAGTTTCAAACAAAAACCATGTCCATCTTTAAGTGTCTTAGTGAAAGCTTATTTCAAACTAAGGACTTATCAAGCAGCAGAACAGATCAGTGTTAAGATTTACTCTTTCCTTCAGGTAAAAAATGTTGATCTGCAAGCACTTTACATTCAGTGACTGCACATGTTCATTGCCTTTTCACTTAAATAATTCAGAGTTAGATATATGTTTCATTAATATCTGCCATATGGTTGTCCCATTCTCACTCAACTTTTTTTGTGCACAAGGTCTGAAATAAACATCACAAGGCTGATGAAATCTAAATTAAAAGGTGACAAACTTCCATACTCAGGAGGTGGTTGGGACATTGTGTCTCAGTCAACAAGCTTGTAGATTATTTCAATTTTAAAAGAAAAAATATTAGTGAGTCCATTGCAACCAATAAGGTCAGTGTTGTCTCTAGAATTCAACCTCTTTGTGCCACCATTGAAATAGGGAATTTCAAAAAAATTAACCATAATAACCTGGAGGACAACTGAAATCCTTCTCCTGCCGCCTTAATGTTCTGCCAGTAGGCTTTTTCAAATGTGTTTTAAATGACCTGGCCCCTTCTTTTTCCCACAAGTCCTGACAACTAAACCATCAAGCCACTCTTGAAATATGATGATTGAGAAACTTCACTATTGAACAATTAAAAGTCCATAGCAAACCTCTTGTTTTCAACAGATGAACAACTTCTTGATACTAAACAACTGTTTTTAATGTCTTCCAGTCAGGACTTTGATCACATCACAGCACTGAGACTGCTCTTGTTAAGATTTTCAGTGACATTTACTTAAACTCAGACAGTGGAAGAGTTTAAGTCTGAGGGAACAAAAATTACATGGGGTTCCCCTAGGCTCCATTCTAGGGCCTCTTCTGTTCAACATCTGCATGAGTAGCAATATCACTAGTGACAGCAGCAGTATTAGTCAGAGCACCAATTTAAATCATACTGGGGAAGGAGTGTGTGTGAGAGCTAGTAGGATGGTGTGTTAATGAGAGTGGCTGAGTTGAGAGATAGGTGAAGTATGTAAGAAACATTTTCCACAAGTATATTGAATCAGTTTTTGGATAAAGGAGGCTCCTGTGAGAACTTAGAGAGCTAGTCCACTGTATAGCTAACCACTTCATGCAGGAATGCCTGGGATATAATAAAATGGCTATAGGTTTATAAAATTCACATCTAAATATACTGTCATACTCCTCCAAACAGAGTGTAATGAGCCATTTCAAAAGCAGCTTATCCGTGGTCAATCGCCTGTTGTTTTTGTTGGCCTACCTGGTTGTCATTCACCTCAGCAGCTACTCAAGCATGCTCAACTTCAAGGAGAGGCAGCTCCTTTGATGTGTCGATCCAATATTTATGCTGATTAAAAAAAGAAAATGATATTAGAGCATACGTGCTCACGTCCACTCCCAAACACAAAGTGGAATAGGCATGGCATGATAGAAATAATTTATAACTGCAATTTATAACTATAATATATAATAAAAAATTTATAACCTTGGCCTACCTGCATGAAGAGTGTCTTGATCAGAGTATCTGTCAGAGAACTCCTGCAACATCACACGCTCTATTTCTTTCACAACATCAGAGTCATCTTCATTAGACTTGAGATGTTTCAGGAGTTCAGCTTGAGTGGGGCAATAACAGACAGACTCAGCTGCTCCTTATGTATTACTGGGGTGGCATCACAACTGGAGTCAAGTCACTTTTTCATACTCTTACTCATGTCATAGCCTCCAAAATGTTTTTACTTTTTTAGAAAATCTTAAACCTTCAATGTCACTCATAGTGCCATGTGTTGCTCACAGATACTGCTTTATCAAGTACAAATACATTGTTTGTTTTATCCCATGTACTGTGTCATAGCAGAAGACAGCAAATGCAGCACTTGAGACATCATCTCAACATCCTGACAGAAAGAAAGAAACATGTCTTGTTGTGTTTGTTTTAGTTGCATTTTGGGAAAATATTGTACCAGAGACAGTTTAGATATTGCAAGGTTGCTTTTTTTTTCTTATTATTTAGCAGAGTAATTCAGTCTAAGTGTTAGGGTTAAATGCAGTTGATTCTCCAAAAATGTATTCATGGACATATTAACCAATATGCTTAAAACTGACTATCAGAACAGAAAACACAAAGTTCATTCACTATATGGTAAAAGCACAGTGCAGACAAGCTTTACACAATCCCATTTTTATGTGCATTTCATGTTCTTATCAATATATTATTGATTAATTAATTCCTACATTGATTGGCTTCGAGTTTTCTATTCATCTCCAGTGAACTGCAAAGAAAAACATCGATAGCACCATTCACATTTCATTCAATGTTGCAAAGCTACGTTCTCAAGGTTTTGTTTAGTTTTATTCATTGTTTAGTTGTTCAGTACTCAGATGAAGCCTCCAATCTCCTTTGTTTCCTTTCTTCCTGTCTATCATCTTCTGCTTTGTTATTCCATTGAAATTAAAAAAAGGAAGTAGCAGATGAGTGCTTGAAATATCCTACTGAGACTAAAGCCTCATTTCCGATGGTGTCCTAGAAACATAAATCTCATTATAATTTCCAACATCAAGACAATCTACTCTGGAATAACACAAAATTATGAGTAAAGCTAAAAAAAGATTTTAAAATAAACATATTGAGAAAGCCAAACAACTTCAAACCATACATATGCATGGAGTGCCTTCGACAAGATGAAGCAAAAATTGCCACAGTGGAAGAAACAAATAAATACATGTTGAAATTTTTTGAAACTTTGCAACAATAATTAACAATGTTGTTTTACCGTCATAATTTGCAATGTTGTTTTAGCATCATGAGTTGGACATGAAAGAGACAATGATTTTGAACAAAAGTCTGATTGGACTGCCTCCCTCAAACAGTCCTCAAAAATCTTACCTAAACCACTTGCATGGAAACAAATATCTCACAAACAAGCTGTTAAACAGAAATGTTTCTTAATAACAGTACACAGTTTTAAAAATAATTTCTATTGCCACTATTTTTTACAATCACAATGAATTGGGCTGTATTTATTCCCTTTACAAACCTTCTTTACACACCTTCTTCTATAATTACGCATTATAAATAATGGAAGTTCATTACAACTCGAAAATGTTCTTTATTCTCCAACCAATTCCTTATTATCAAGTTGTCAGGGCCTTAATTTCATTTCCTCCATTGATGAATGTGAAGTCATTGGGTGTGGGAGGAAGAGAAGCTATTTTGATACCTCATCCAATGATAATTCCTCTGGGAAACTAAGACTACAAAGTGATAATGCTAATAGGAGTATGCTCAGCTGATCACACGAACAGAAAATGAGAGCTTTTGTAATTTATTATACTGTAGTTATTGCCTGCTGTTGGCTCATAGGAATACCGTTTTTGAAGACATTTGGGTGAATCCGTTTTGTGGTATTTGGTGTTGTCTCATCTCATTTGCCACTATGTGAGCTTTGGATAAGGCTCAGTGAAATTCTGAGAACAGTCTGCCTGTGCATTACACATACTTCAACTATGAGATTCAATTAATATGAATAAAAAATTATCTGATCAGGTGAGAAAGGAAGGGCAACATTTATTGATTTGTAAAATATGTGCTCCTTTGATGTATACACTTGGATTTTAAAAATGGATTTCTAGTCCACCCTCACACACATGATAGGGTGCTTAATGCTTGCTGCTATTTGACTGACAAGGCATTTAATTTTATTTATGGTAAATATTCATTTTGTAGCTGGGGACAATATTTTTCACAAAAATTAACTGACAAATGTGTCGTGGAATACAACAATTACAGTATTAACTCAACATAGGCGGATAGTCAAAGAAGTAGAAAAAGGGTAAAATAGAAACTAGGATGTGCTTTCAAAAACAGTAGTGACCATTAAAGAGGCGGTAAAAAATAAAATATTTATATCAAATATAATAATGGTTCAAAATGTAATGTTTAGTATCACCTACCACGTGCATTGAATCTAATCAATAAAGTGATTTAATTGGTTATATCAGATATATTTGTCTATAATTGTGCAATGCAGAGGAAAGTGTAAAAGCATTTAAAAACAGGGATATCAGCAATGTTAAAGGATAAACAAGCTAAGAATTGCATGCAAATGCTCAGCAGTTTCACTTATATGGAGTAAACGGAGCAGAATTACAGTGAAATATTTTGATTAAAAATCCTATTGCTGAGAAATAATTTGTATTTATAGGGAATTATCCCTATACATGTGATGTAAAATGACCCACTGATGTTATATTCCAAATGGGGAATGCTATTTTATGAATAAAGAACACACAATATCAAAAATAGATTGGACTCAATATATGAATACCTTTGATATATGGACTAAAATGGACAGTGTTTCTTCAGCTCAGAGACCCGTATTATGCACTTTCTCTAGCAACAGGAGATCCATCAGTCTAATTTAATACAACCAAGCAGATCTTGAAAAAAGGAAAGGCAAATGTTTCTACAAAGATTTAAGGTTTTTCATTAGGTTTGTTTTCTGAGAATATCCAAGAGTACAGTCAAAACCACATCCACAGTTTGTTGAAATATTGTCCAGCAACTATTTCCTTTGTGCATATAAAAATCCAGTCTATTTATTATGCATTATATTTGCCTGCATAACTTGAGTAAGCTATATGTTTTCAATTTTCCAGGTAAATACACAACAAACTTAGAACCAGGTTACAATTAGTATATAATCTACACAGTGTTTATATTGCAATGGAAACCCTGGCTAACACATTAATTCAGTGTTACTACATTTGCTTATATATTTTCCAAGTACAAACACAATCAGTGACAACAGCTGATCCAACAAAGCCTTTGATTGGGATTTTCCCTTCAGTGTTTGGGTGGGTAAATCTGGAGTAAATCCGCCCAATAACACTTAAGTGCTTCCCCAACTGGAGAGTTGGCACCTGAGCACAGCCAGTCCACTAAGCAAATTTTGGCCACACAATGACAATGGATGAAAACCTGTGAGGATTGGCAGGCTTTTTAATTGCGAAACAGGATACAGAACAAATACATTAATGACTTGCTATTTTCACACAGTCCTTGGAAATATAACTCTCCTGGTGTCTTTTTCCCTCAGGCTCTGTTTCAGAACTGCACCCTTACAGAGAATATTTTGGACAAGAAGATTGTTCAGTGTAGTCAAATGTTATGCAGAGCTCTTAAATTGTACTCATTATTCTGACAAAAGCAATTCAACAAACTATATTGTTTTTGAGTAATTTTCTAAAATTCGTACAACTTTTGCTAAATCATGTTAATGCTTTTATAAAGCTTCTATTAATTACAACTTATTAACTTTTGCAGTATCCTATCTCCTTCTAATCAAATTCCCAACATCATTTTATAAAATGTATTCATTTTTTGTTGTTATATATATACTAGCACTACTGAGTTTACAATAATGTATTTAATTTTATGCAATGCTTTTTAATCTCCAAAATGTGCTAAGTAAGTTGCTTACTTTGATAAGGTAAGTAAAGTTTATTTAGTTGTTACTTACAGTACCAAAGAGAGTAGAACACATTTAGGATTAGTCTTGAAATCTATTTAAAGGCACAGTTTGTTTAACCCAATACAAACTGTTAGTTTCCCAATTTAATGTGGAGTGTACTGCCAGTTTATGGGAAGATGTCAAAATTTAATTATTGCAGTAGCACATTGTACTGTTTAACTAAACAATTTACTTGGTCATGCTCATGTTTGAAGTCTCCTAAAAGCTTGCTCATTGGTTTTATTAAAGTTTATTATCATTCCATGTTTTAACATTTGTTCTTCAGCAGTAGTTAGAAAAAATCAGTATCAGCACAAGGAAAGATCTAAAACTCACGATGCTGTATGAGTGATGCAAACATGCTGACGTAAGATACTATACATTAAACAAGCTGTTTCAGTTAATAGGTTCCATCTTATAATAGCTGTAACATCTGAGATAATGTTTGTTGCAGCTGTTTTGCCTCAGGAGAGTCACTGTCTTTACTCTGTCTTGAAAAGCTTTCAGAGTGTGCAATAAGCCCAGAGGTTAAAATTAGCTGTTCTTTCATCTGTTATTCTTTTTATTTTGTATGTATCTGACATCTACCCTTTTTCACTGACGCAGTTTCTTTTATCTGTTTAATGCTAAAAAGTGTACAATTACACATTAATACATAAGAGGGGTGAAATGCCATGTAACAGTAATGTTGGCAGTAGTTTTCTGCAGTAGTCGAGGCACACAGCCAAAAGCTGTGAAAAAGATCTGCCCACCAATTCCAAAATCTCACTGTACAGAATAGTCCACTCTCTGGTATACAGTGTCGTAATGAGACAAATGAAGAATGAGATTTGCAAAAACCTTTTCAGCACTTGAGATAATTCTAAATGACTTAATGGTTTATTTATTTATTCTATCATAATAATGTATTATCCATGGGAGTAATGGAGCTCCATCGCTCTCTTCCACCCCTTGGGGCAACAGATGTTTCACAGCTCATATGGTGCCTTAATTTCTTTCATGGTCTCCCTGTCTCTGTAATCTCAACATTTGTTGCTTTCTTGCTTTTACATAGAATAATGTAATAAATCCACTACACCAATTTGCAATCAGTGGATTTTAGAAACCAAAATGAGATTTCTTAACACAGTGACTGCATACAGTCTATGAGGCTCTGCAATTTGGGAGGCCTCAGTGTGGAGCAGCTGCTACTAACATACAAGGGAGCCAATTTAGGTGGCAACAGCATATTTTTACTAAAGACTCCAGCGCTATAACTGTTGATGCATGATAAACTGTAAGAAGACTAGTGTGTAGACCCAGGACATGGATTTACATCTCCCAGTTAGCCTCAGACGATCTACATGAAGAAAAGATGTGAGCTGCCCTGTTCATTCTATGACCCTGACCTGGATAAGAAGCTGGAAAATCAATAGACAGAATGGAGGGAACCAGGAATAACGTAGCAGAAATATCCCACAAAGTTGTGTGCAGTGGTTGTCCCACTTTTTATATTGTTGATTGTTTTCATATTATCTCAACCTGGTCCTAATTGGGTTCTTTGACACAAGAAGTCTGGGAATTTACTTTGATGTTGCCTCGAGCAATTGCATCACTATTCAGGAAGCGCTGTGTTTTTGTGATTGTTTTTAGTGTTGTCTGCCTGATTTCTCTTGTCATTCAGTGATTTCGCCCCTGGTGTCAGCAATGTTGTAAAGTGCTGGTTATTTTCAAGCTCAATAAAAGCTTCGCTCAGGGAGAGAAAAAAGCACAGATAAATGTTGCAGCTGATTTGCATTGTAAAAGTTGAGAAAGGCTGTACAAGTACAACCTGAAAATAGATTGCACTTTGCATGTAAAAATATAACACTTAAATATACATATGAAGACATATGGACATGAATAGTAGGAGTGCTCTGATCAGAGTTTTTGGACCCAATCACCAATTTTTTAAATCAGTCTCGTCGATACTGATACCGATCACACATCCTCTATGTG